>SEMN01000600.1:207500-303281 GCA_005408345.1 Macquaria australasica | reverse complement strand
TTTTTGATCACCATAATTCACTGTACATGCTGGCACACACTCAACGTTAATTACGTTTTGGAGAGGTGGAAGAGGAATGAGACTTTGCGTCCAATCAGCAGCACATCATTTAAACAAGAGATGTAGTTGTCTGGTGCTTTCAGTTGGCGTAGCTTGGCTGCAGCCTGCAGGGACGCATTCTTACGGGCATCTCTGGTATTGGCTCAAAGCCTGACTTGTTTCCAGACAAACAGGCCTAATGTAGTGCGAGATGAGGTCAGGAAGAGCTTTTTCTTCATGCAGAGTTGTATCTCTCCACCTATCTCCATTCCTTGGTTTCAGCATGTGCAGAGTTCAAGGTCACTCATCATGAAGACACATTCACGATCGCGAGATTCTTCTGAGCCGTCTCCAAGCTGTAATGACACAGGAGAGCTTTATAAAAATGTAAATCTCTCATTTTGACACACACAAATAAAGAGGGAACCTTGGGCCACATTTCTTTCTACTTGGTCAGTGTTAATTCAGTCCAAAAGAAAATGCAATTGTAACAATCATCATTATTGGTAATTGTTTTAATCTACTGGGTCAGATAAGAGAGAGGGTTTATAGGCATCACTATTTTGAGAAACAGTGTCAGTGCTCTGAGTGGGATGATGTGAGGATGCATTGTGTGGGCTATTTCGTGTCATCGTATGTATAGCTAACGTTAATAGGCTGGACTGATAGACTGCCATGGTGTATGCAACCAAGAATAAGACTAGGGGAATTACAGCGTACATAACCAGGATCGGGATATTGACAGACACATTCCTTTTGTCTTGCTTTCCTATTTGCGCCACTGAATATGTGAGCACTACATGCCTGTAAAACATGGTTGCCTGCACTTAGCTTTAAGTTGGCTAATATCAAGAACGCAACACCACATACGGATAAATGGAAACCTAAAATGTTATGAGGCTTGGCCAAAAGCAGATTAAGGTTTCTGCTCTTCTTTCCCAGGCAACCTGGCCGGCTATTCCAGTTACCCCACACGTCAACCGTTTAGCGAGCGAGCGAGCAACATGCCTTGGCTAACAACATCACCATGCATCACTATTGCGCATCAGCCGCAACAGAATCAGTCCGCCATGACCAATGTTGACGGTAAGAGAGACGCCCCGAGGACAGCTTGTACGTTAATTCTTCGTGAATCTCAAACCCGACACAACCCGACGCTGTCACTGGCATGGGCCCCCTACCGAGTACAAGCTAAGCAGTGAACGCCCATTTCAGCGCAGCTGGCTAGCTAACAATCGCTTTAGCTAGCAGGGCGGTCCATCGCTAGATAGGAATCTTTGGCGATTTTAGAGTCAATTATCTAAAACGCTGTGGCATGACGCGTATACGGCCAGGTCTAATTCTGCTTCGGCTAAGATCTCTCACGTCGTTTTCTAACCAGAAACACCACCACCTCCACCCGCACACCTTACCTTTAACAAGTGCTAGCCGTGGCTAGCTACGCCTCCTCAGCTGTTGGAAATTCCCATCATCGCAATGCGCATGCGCTGGGTTCTGACAGTTCATCAGCATTAGGGGCCCACGTGCTGTTTGAGAGACGGAGCCGTTTATATTTGATCTGTATGTGTTGCTATTTGTTTTACCTGAGTGTTTGTATATTGTCCTTTTGTTAATAATAATAATAATAATTAAAAAAAGCTGGAGCTCATTCGGCGTCTCGTATGGCATGGACAATATTTGTCTTTAGCTACAATTAAACAATATAGGTCACATCCGACAACGATTACGTTCACCAGCTAACTAGTTTTGGGAAACAGTTTTTGTTACAAGTAAAGGCTTCCTTTCATCCACCTTTTTGATTTTGAAATTATGTATACCTTGCTTTCAATGTATTCATGCTCGAAGTTCATGCGATGTTTTCAATAAACAGTCGTTTTAATGGCCACTATTCTGAGAATCGATGAAGTTTAAGTCATTTAAGCAATAATGTCAAACAGTCTCCAGTTTTGGACTGTCAGACAAAACAAGGTATTTACTACTTCCGTTACTTATTATTAGTTAAATGGTTGTCCACGGTGTTCGTAGCCTACAATAACTATAATAAATATATAATAAATATAAATATAATAACTTGTTGTGATGTGTTGTTCTTTCAGCGATAACTCCGCCCTCGCGCATAAAAAAAGAACCAGAACCTGGTGACGTCGTGACGGGGACGGTTGGTGGGGGACTGAGTCAGTGAAGAAAAGAAATGGCGATGCTCGGAGGGTTTAGCGCAGCACAGCACAAGAAAAACGTCTCTGACGGGAGCAGCGACGTGTCAGAATTCGTCTGTCCAGTTTGCCTCGAGATTTTCGAGAGTCCCGTAACAACACAGTGCGGACATACGTGAGTATTCTGCTTTTTATCCCCCCCCCGATCGTCCTCCCCTCTACCGACGTCTACCATCAGCGATTCAATGGTACGAGGTAAACACAACGGGGGGAGAGGCTTGTTTTTAAACATGTCGTGCCACCAGAGTTGCAAAACGTCGACCGTGCGTGCGCCTGCTTTTGTTGTGACCCTGTAATTCTATTTTGCTCACTTGAATATTTTGCAAAACCATTGCCAGTTTGCTAAATCAGTTTCAGTTTTGTTTACATCAAAGAGGCGGCCTCGCCTGGGAGTTGTAGTTTAAATCCATCTTGCTTCCACTCATCAAACCACCTAAAAGGACTACAAGTCCCTGCGCCCTCTTGAGGCGGGGACTTTCCATTGGATTTACAGGAAACTCTAGTTAGGGGCATTACAGGGACCGTCCAGCGAATGACAGCATCTGGTTTCATATAGTGTATTTTAATGCACCCTGTAAATAGTAGGAATACTAAAAAGCCTTTTCCTTCTGGTTACCACAGGCCAAATTAAAGCTGATTACAGTTTCAGTGACTTGTTTCCTTTGTTCATCATCACGTCTTCACCCATCTCTTGTCAGGTTCTGCCAGAGTTGTTTGCAGGAGTGTTTGCGTCCACAGAAGCCTGTTTGTGCTGTTTGTCGGGCCGGAGTGGGCCACTGGACTAAAGCTGCTGAGCTTGAAGCCCTCATCCATTCATCTGTGGCTGCTTGCAAGGGATGTGGCACTCAGGTATGTTTTTTGATGCAAAAGCTAACACAAGGCACCTGAATGACCTTTGCCGGTTTGTTGTGATTTGGATTTCAATTTACAAACATTTTGAGAACAATAATTATATCATTTTGGTTGTGCACTAGCAGTTACTGATGTGCGTTTTCTCACTATTCAGGTTGGCCTTTCTCAGATGAGAAGCCACACAGCTGCTTGTTCAAAATACCAGGATTACATTGAAGAGGGAGTGAGGACCACTGCCCAGAGCCAGCCTGCCATCATCAGGTGAAATAGATAGGAAAAACCAGGACTGTGTCTGAAATCACCCCCTCATTTACTCATTCAGTATTACCTACAATATAAACATTCAATAGTTTACGTTATAGTGACCATCTGTATGACTTGTCATTAGGTTTGACTTCCCAGTTGTCTCACCATATCCCACATCCCTGGTGGCTCTGCAGTTCCGCAGTGTAAAAGACAGTAGTAATGGATTATTTGGGTGAAACCTTAGAGCGGTTACCCCCGTTTAGACCCCATAATAACCTTTTTGGAGAAAATTGGCCTTGGTTCTGTCGAACATTTGTATTTCCTTTTCAGTTCATCGATGAAAGAATCAGAGATGTTTCCAGTGGTGCACACACACACTTGCATGTACATTGCATGGACTGGGAGATGGATTCCTTGACTATCACAATTACATGTTACATGAGACCCAAGTTCTAAGAAGTGGAATTGGTTTTTATATTGTGAAAAAAAAATTGATGACTATTTTGGTTTTCTGGAGATAAATACAAACAAGAAAAGTTTGAGAAACACTCATTTGTAATGTGGATAGGATGACTAATGAGTTTGTGGCCTTTATAATTCATTTCACTCTGTTAGAACAGTTGAATTAATTCAGAAAATGGTATCGCTTTGGTGTAAGGCAGCCTTCAAAAGAAAAAGACAACTATTATTTTAGCTAAAATCTCAGATGACATCTTCTCTCATATCATGATATCAGTATTATGTTTATCAAACAACTCTGTTTCCATTACATCCAAAGTGCAGTATTCCTATAGCTGACAAATAAATCTCTTGTTTGTCAGTAGTGTGACATATTTTATTGTTTACTGTTTCTTTCCCACAGTCCGGTTCCAAATCGCTTCACCTTCACCTGCCCATACTGCAACTGCCAGAACCTCGATCAGGACGGCCTGGTTGAACATTGCACTACCCATCATGCTCGAGATGCACGCCAAGTGGTAGGAAATCCACACTGCACTCTGTGTGACTCCAAGAGTCGCTCCTTAAAAACAAGATTCCACACATTGTTTGGATTTAGCTAGGGTTAATTTGTTCATAGATGCTTTATTACTTTCACTTTGTTTCTGTCCAGGTGTGCCCCATCTGTGCCTCAATGCCTTGGGGGGACCCAAACTACAGGAGTGCTGACTTTTTCCAGCACATGAAGATCAGACACACCTTCTCCTATGATACCTTTGTTGTAAGTTGAGGCCCCAAACACGATCTGGAGTTTCTTTTTTTGTGCTGTTAATGATCAGTTAACTTACTGGTTCTGTTTGCTTTTCTTTTTACACCCATGTCTTTGCAGGATTATTCCACAGATGAGCACACAATGATCCAGGAGGCTCTACAGCGCTCCCTTTTGGACAACTGAAGTGTGAAGAACAATCCACCATAGGAGGAATCCAGTGAAGTGAAGGGGAGATGGTGATGTGAAGTCTTGAGAAGACAGAACACCACACTGTATCATCATTCATCTATCATGAGGATGGTGGTACTGTATTACTATGGGTAATCAGTTTCACAGGGAATTGGTCTTGTTACTATGATTCTATAGGTTTATTATTCAGAAAATAAATCACGCAATATGGTTAAGAAAACATATTGTACTGTCTGATTTAGGAGTGATACTGTGTTTCTGGTCTGATAATCTCTTATCCTCCCCCCAGTTGAGTCTGTAGACTTGATAGTTTGTCGAATATCTATTAAACTATGTTTGTCAAAGCAGTTTGTTCATTGATGACATGGTGTCATATAGCCAAAAAGTTGTAATTAAATCTCCCTGTCGTCAATACTTGATGTTATAAGAGGGTTTGACCACTAGGTGGCTAACTATTGCCAGCAAACAACAAAGTTCACCATCGGTGAAGTCGTCAAGTAATATTCACAATAATATATAATAATCTAGTCAAGAGTGACTCTGCATGTTTACTCTCAAAAAAAGAGAGGGGGATTTTATTTTATTTTTGAGGTATTTTTTAGCATATGGAAGCTCTGTCTTTTTTTTTAATGCTGTTTCTGGGTGAAGTGTGTGTTTGTGTGAGAGAGTGGGTGTTCATTCTGTTTTCAGAGATCTACTGGAAAGAATAAATAATATGAGGGTCAAACAAAGCCAGAGAGGGCTGTTTGCTTCATTGTAAAGTTTCTCCCTTATGTCTTTGTGCCTGCTGGTAGATCTTGTTTCTGACTTCCAAAACTCATAGGGCTAATAGTTCATCCAGTGAACCAAAAGATGCAAGTAGGAGACCATCAGTGTGTCATAATCTGTCAGTTCTGTGATTTCATCATTGGGTGGGAATATATTTGCATGTTCATGGCCACAGGGGGGCAGTAGAGTTCCACCGTTCTCTACCAACCCTCACCAGCCCCCTGGCTCTGTTGCAAGACATAATTCAACACAGATTTCATTCTATAGATGTGCTTTACTCAATGTGTTGTTCTCCAGCTTAGTTTTTAACTGGGTTTTGTTCTAATTCAGCACACAAAAATGTCACTGATCTTTAGAAACTGAGGTTTTAGTGGGGTTATTTGTTATAGTTTAACAGAATAACCGTAACTTCACTTTTGATGACATGACTTTAAGATTTTAAATGTAACTTACTGTAGTGTGTTTTTTCATGCCCCGTGTCTTGGATGCTTCATCGCAAAAACACCCCTCTTTTTTTTTTAACATCACTGCCAACAGTTCTGGAAAAAAAAAAAATCAACATAGTTATTTGTCTGCTTCCAAAACTGACAGCATGTGGAGTATCAAGAAAATTAAGTTTGACTTTGCTTGATTTTTGTTGGATATTTTTATTTAAATTCTTAAAAATGTGTCTCTTATTTTATGAGTGTTGTTTTCCAATGACTTGTAATTGTCACAAATCAACCATATACAGTAGTGCAAATCTTCACGCACAGTTGCATTGCATTTGTCTTCTACCAACAGGTAAATAAAACTTAATACACCCAGATCAAGTAGCTCTAGAGCAGAACCTTAATGCCTTTTCACGTATAGTCTTTGGTGCCACTTAGCCCTAGATGTTCGTCTTTTCTCTCCAGTAAAATGTGTAATAATTTTGTATGTGTATCTTGTGTATAATGACCTCTTTTTGTTTCTTTCTCAATACATCTTTCATTCTCTTTTGTCAGCCCTACTGTTAGGGGGTGCTAAATCCTGATAAATTAAAGCTCTTTAATTATTTAAACCCTGGCCCCAGAAATCAGGCGCAGTGATTTATACCTGTGTGTATGAGACGTGTGGGGGAAGAAACAACACTCGCTGCTTTGATGGATGACCACAGTGTGTGTGTGTGAGAGAGAGAAAGAGGGCAGTTAAAGGGAAGGTAATGTGCAGGGTGCATCAATCGAAACTCTGGATTTGCACAGTTGTCATAATCAGGCAATGGGCAGAAGGTGCATGTTAGTGAAAAGAACACATTTTAATTGTATATATTATTATATATATATTATATATAATAAAATTGTATATATTAAATAAGCCAAGCTTTATACAAACCTTTGTTCATGTATTACATATCAGGGCAGTGCTATATCATAACAAAAATGATATTGCAATGTGTTTTTGCATGTACTTGCATCTGTGCTAAGTTTATGATGAAACTTAGGCCCTTCAGTGTACATTGTCCACAGGGAGAGAAAACCCTCTCATCTCTATTCTTTCCTTTGTGTGCTTCTTGTATCTGTAATTACTGTAGCTAAATGATATTACAGTTTCTCACCTAGCTCTACGGAGAATCTCACCCACCAAAGTTCTTGATGTAGCCCCCCTTCCCTCCCTTTCTTCTCTTTTCTTTTTATTTCCCCCCCACGCCCCCATTCAGGTTTTTGCTCCTGGCAGACAGAGGAGAGATGTTAGCTGTGAGAGAACTAACGAGATACTCGAGTGCTTCTGGGCAGGAAGGAAGTCGAACCGAAAAACATGGCAGAGAGAAGTCTTTCTTGTCTGTTTGGTGGCGGAGCTAAAAAGGGAGGGTGGGGGGTAAGGTGGGGAATAGGAAAAGGAAGAAAGAGAGGAAAAAGGGAAGAGAAGTGAACACACTGAATAAAAATTTCATAAAGTTCAGCGTGTGGTTTCTTTGATGCAAGCAATAGATAGTGTGTGGAGTCTGCAGGCTCTGTGGAGGCAGCAATTAATGCTACATGTGCCCACAGGCACACTGTGAGAGGTGTGGGGATGGTGGCTTGTTTTAGAAGTGTGTCGCACCATCACACTACCCTAGACACCCTTCCACCAGCCTTTTGTTTTCTTTCAATGTATTGTAAACCTCCTCTTCCACCTACTGTACGTCTCTCTAAATTCAGCATCCCTGAAACTTGTAGGTTTATGCCCCTCGGTAGCTGTCCAAACTGGTTATCACCAAGACATTTGAACAGTCACAGTTCAGTTCATATTCAGTCAATATTGTTGTAATGCTGTTGAGATTGTGCACTTTTGAGTCATGAGTCAGGGTCCGGCATAACCCTTAGAAAAGGGAAGACTCCTCTCTGTCTATCTGCTTGATTTTTGGCACCAGGTCCACAAAGATGTGTCTGATGTCTTCCTGGTTTAGGCTATTTCACACCCATCACACACGGCATTCTGCCTAAATGTTTGGTCAGAGAGAAAGAGGTGGTGTATATTCAAGTCAGGAGGACTGACTCGTATCCATCACCTGGTGCTTTAAGTGAAATAATATCTAACATATAAAGAGTGAAAGTGATATTAAAGACATTCTGTGTGATGCACAGAAAGGGTGACAAGAGATAGGAACTCTTCAAATGCCTGGAAAGTTCTCTTTCTTGGTCTCATCATCTCTCTCTAGTTTTGCTGAGGCAGGTATCTGTGATGAGGTGAGGGGTGTGTGAGAAGAGCACTGGGAGTTTGTTCACCATAAAATTCCTCAAAGTCAGGAGAAACAGGAAGAGCGGGAATCCTGCCACCCGGGCGCTGCAGCTCAGGCAGGTCGGTCCTCTCAAATGTTTGAACAGAAAGTGCCAGTGGGCTTCCCCGACATCAATACTGGTTCTACACCAACTCCTCTTCCGCTTTTAAACTCTTAACAACCGACCCCCTACCCCAGCCAGACACACACACACACACACACTTCTTGCGCTGCTAGCCTAAGAGCAATGAGACTTAACTTTGATTTAATAATGCCTGCAACCAACTTGGCCCTGTATCAGCTGAAGTGAAACTTGCACATCTTGTGTGTGTGTGCATCTATTTTTGTGCCCTCTGAAACCTCACTTCTGCCAACATTATGCCAGAGGTACTGCAAGGATAACACAGTTTATCTTTACTCTTGTCTCTAAAAGCATCACATGTACTTTATCACTGTAAATCAAATACACAATATTGTAGGAGAAAAATCATTATTTAATCTGTTTTGCGTAACTCCAAGCAAGGGACTTTGAATTCCTGTTGAAGCCGCTGTATGTGCAAAAAATAGTGGGGAAAAAAATCCCTCCTCACACTAGTTCTAGCCCCTCTAAAAGCTTGGAAAGTTCTCAGAATCACTGTTTCTGCAGAAATATTCTCCTGGAAGTGAAAATGAATATGAAACACAGTGATATTACTATCAGGAGAATTGCTAATCATTGCTTCCTCATTTATTTATTTATTTATTTGAAATCCGTACAGCCACTGTACTAATATTTGAAAGTTAAGCCCTCTAAGGTGTAAACGAAGGGGCGGCGAGGTCCCTGGTGTGCGTGTGTGTGTGTGTGTGTGTGTGTGTGTGTGTCACAATGGAACAGCAAGCCAAGTGAGGCGGATGGATCTAAATATTACTCCCCCTCTGTGTACCCCTGTAGACCAACTAAGATTTGTGTGTGGAAGAGAGCGAGGCCCAAGGCTATTATTCTCCCATTAATTTTTCCATTTGAAATCAAACCTCAGTGGACGTGCATGAGGGAATCTGAGGAGGGGGAGAGTACTAGAGTGGGGATAACCTCATCAGGGTGGGGTGGGGGTGGGACAAATGTTGGTTGTAGCATCGTTAATGTCCAATAGGGGAGGCAATTTCACTTTCAAAGGAATCCTCATTTGTCAGACTGTCTCCCTTTTTCCTGCCTTAGTCTTCCTGCTCCAGCATGCCTGGGGGAGAAAACTGCCTGCCATTAAGACATTTGATTTTTTGTTTTAGAGCTACACAGTTATGAGAACAGATGAGGACAGTCATACATTTTCTGCTTTTACTGGTTGTATCTGTACAGTCCTGTAAATGTTCTCATTTTACCTGTCTATTCCACTTTCCACTGCCAAACATGCAGTACATACAGGGCACCTTACATCGCTATGTTCCTCAGCACACATACAATTGAGAAGACCTGTTAACCTTCATTCCTCCACCCCACCCACCCACACCTCCTCTACCTCACACTTCCTCTTCGAGTCTCCTTCAATTCCAATCACTACTCTCCACCCTGTTTTCCCCCGTCTTTCTTTGAAAAAGCGCCAGTGCTTGCTAATCTGTCAGTCAGATGTTGTCCTGTTGTGGCGATGATGGGGGTCTGTGACGGTGGGCCATACACATCCAGCAGCTCGCAGCTCGGAGCGGCTCGATGATTAACCAGGCAGGTAGTGAGTCAAACTGCTGACAGCAGAAACACACTGACAGCTGATTTGGAAGACAATGGTCCCGCTCCCTCTACTTAACTTGTCACGGCAGTCAAAGCACCTTCTCCATTACCTTCTGATATATCTGGAAAGATGGAGGAAAACACTCATTTACTGCATTGCACTCACAGATATTTGGACGTGTTCACATGGGCGCAAACACTTAGAAGCATCCAAACATATCTATTTTGGAAGATTGCATAACAAAAGTGATCATGTTATCAATAAATCATTAGTTTTAAAACATCAACTAAAGAGTATAAACTTGATGAATTGTTAATTAACATGAAAAAGACAGAACACAATGTATAAATGGAATTGATTAGAAACTTGAGAAAGCTTGTTCTGAGAAGTTCTGATTAGAGGTCTATCAGAGCTTGAAAGTGAATAACAGTATAATGGCATTATTAAAGTACTGCAAGTCATTATTGTGGTTGTGATATTACTGTGAATGGCTTATGGGAAACATCATGAGATCCTTTAACTGTATATCCAGAAGTGGAGGCCGTACGGTTCGGTGTCAGCGCACATAAACGAAACCCAACATCGCCTTGTCTCTCAGATTAATAGTCCAACACTTCCCAATTATTAACCGCCCCTGCAGTGTACCATTCATATTCAAAGCTGTTTACCTCCCTCCACTTCCTGTGCTTTTGTGTCTTGTGTCTTTACAGGAGAGGAATGGACGACGCAGGCAGATCTGTCAATCAAAACAGCAGCCCCCAACCACCAGTGGCTGCCCATAGACAGCCGTCCATACACCTCCACCGGCTCCGGTCCCTCCTCAGCTCAATGAGTAACTAACCTGCAGGTATTGAATCAAACTGCTGACAAGCACGTGGAGGGGTGGGGAGATGGGGGCTGTGTAGGTGGACGGGTAGAAAGATAGAAAGGGAGGGGAGGACGGAGATGACAATAGCATCATTTTATAGCCCACCTTGGTGACGTAACCTTTAACTTTGCAAAGAAAGATGGGTCTCTTCCCTGTCCGTCCAGCCTTACATTTTCCTTTTTTCCCTCCCTCATTTCTCCTTCTCACTCTCTAAGTGGCATCCTTTGATGGGCTGTCCCTCTCTCTCATCTTGTCTTCTTAGACAGATGAGTCCTGTCAGCGCTGCCATCACTGCCCAGCTAAACATTAATGACTCTCTTGCCTGACAAGTGTTGGCGGGGCAGAGGAGAGGTGAAAGGGGGACGCCTCTGGACAAAACCAGGGATGAAAAGGAGAAGTGATGGCTTTATCTGCTTGACAGATTCTCTTTTGTCTCTCTGAACTTGCGTATATGTATGTGTGCTATCAGCAGATTCTTGGCTTGACATGACGGTTTTATTGCCCTGTTTTTCTGGAGCTGGACCTCTTTGTATTCCCATTGCCCCTCATCCTTCCTACTGGCATTTCTGACATTCCCTCAAGTATCTGTGTGTGTGTGTACGCAGGCTTCTGTGTTTATCCGGACTACATCTTATTTGTAGGTCCACGTGTGTTTCCTTCATATCCTCGTGTGTGTTTCTTGGAGAGAGCATCCTGGACATCCGGCAGGTCACAGGGGAGAGTCATCCCAGAGGGACGGGTAGTGAGAGGAGAAGAGGATGGAGAGGAGGGGAAGCCAAATGGAGGGAAGAGTCGGTGTAGTCTGTGGGTCAGTTAGGATGTTAAGAATAATACACGGCTTTGTGTCACATTAAGTTTTCTCCAAAGTTTCTTCTATTATTTCTCAATGGCTCTTCTCCATTCCTCCTTGCTGCTGCTGTCTCTTTTTCCATACGCTCACTGGTCTCTGTCTCCCTCTCGTTCACTGTGTTGTCACTCAGGCCTATGGCCTCTTTCCCCTTTTCTCTTTTGAATTATTAACTCCCCAGCTCAGGGGAGTGAATGGGTACTGCTGAGTAGACACAGCACAGATCCGGCTTCACATTGCCCACATTTCGGAAGTCTGTCCATTTAAGGGGATTACATTGCTGGTCCCATCAGCCCCCACCCCATGCATACTCACACACACACACACACACACACACACACACACACACACACACACACACTAAAACATCCAAGTATATAAACCTGTGCAGAACCTTTAGTTATTATGAACAGCTGATAGTTGGAGTGGTTATGTCTCCCTGCCAGCATTCCTTTACTGTAGAGCTGCAGGCCTCCTGTGGTGAAGCCGCCCACTCTCCTGGCTTACTTCTCCCCAGGCAGCCTCTATCTCCTCTGGGTTCCCGGAGCAATGATTAACCCCGGTTCTGATCAATGCTTCTGCTGACTCTGATACATCACTGGAGCCTTGCAGCTGCCATGTAAAGGAAGTCAACTCTGCGCTGCTCGTGACAGAGCATACCCACTCCATCACTTGCATCAGCGTGCGTGCACACACATGCACGCACACACACACACACACACACACACACACACACACAGGGGTGGTCAAAATCGCAGGAACACCTGACAATGCCATGCAGTCTTGCTATCAATACTACTGCTGTAAAGCTTTTGATTGTCAGTTTTTGTTGAGACTGTTAGAGAGGTGTTTATTCATTTCTCATAAAGTCCCACACTTTATTATATATTCAAGAGTTGCTGTTATTTTGTCCACCCTCTGCATATGTGTTATATATTTTAGCCTGGTGCTGTGTTTAGAACATGTTTGTTCTGAAAGAAAATAAATGATTTTAAGTTAAAGTTCTAATTTTAATCATTATTTTATGCATTTAAATGTGGCTCAGTTGCTCTGCTGAATCTGGGATTCTGGACAGGTATTGGATGTTTCACTAAAAGACATTTTTTTGTGTGTAAGCAGTTTTTGCAGAGGGAAATAAAGAGAGGTAAAGAGAATGAGCTAAACATAGAAACAGAAGAACAAAATAAAAGGAGGAACGAAGAGAAAGATTGGCATCGCTCATCACCCGGTGGTGCTTTACCTCGACAGCAGGGGGAAGCCCTGATTTCCTGAAGATGACAGGAAGCACAATAGCAGAGTGTTCTGTCAGCACATCCTACTCACAGAGCCAGGTTAATGATTCTGTAGCCACAGCTGAGCTGGAGAGAGGGATGAGCGGAGGGAGGAACAGAGAGGAAAAAAAGAGGTGGAGGGGGCTGGTATTCAGCTACACTTAGGCCGTCATTACAGCTGCATTAGGAATGATGGTGTGTTTTTGTCATTTTAATTACCTTTAATCTGATCTCTTCATACTCGGGCCGTTCGTTAATGAGGCAGAACAAAAACTACATGTCAAACATGTTTAGCATGCATCCACGCTATCAGTCATACAGCTAACATGGCACCACAGTTAGTGCGAGGAAAACCCTCGATTTCAGCAAGAGTTCTGCATCTCAGCTGAAAGGCTTAACAGATCAAATAACTTGGCTGGTAATGACGCTCTGCTTTTTCTAGTTTAATAAAATATCAATTTTAAAGGCAGCATTCTACAGTGTTGCGAGTCATTTGGAGTCATTACTATATTTCTATATATTTATATTTTTAAATTGATATTTATGCCTTTCTGTTACTTCTTTCTTTTATTTAATGGTTTTCTTACTTGTTGAGTTATATAATTTCATATTTGATACCCTTACATTTGATAATATATTTTCTTATCATCTCTTGATAACTTGGATAACAATGACAATGCAGCTCCCTTGAACTCTTAATCCTGAATGATTTTAATGGCATACAGTAAACAGAAATTGGACATTCTAGAGATATCAGGATAAACTACTGTCAGAGTAGAGAGAGGGGGGACTGGGAGTACCTCCTCCCTTCGTCTCCATACCAGGACTCGGTTAAAGTATTAACCAACTGCTGCTTAACAATATTGCTGACTGGTGTGTGGAAACAGGAGGGATCAAAGTTATCATGTAGAGGAGAAAGGCGCCTTTCACTGCGCCCATACAGCCTGTCCACTCCATCTTACCAGCCCATTCAGAGCGGCTACCCAGAGCAGCACTCAAGACGCTCCCATCCTCCCACTCCTCACCTCCTTCATTCTACTCTCATTTTTTATTCCCCATCCTTTATTTTAACACTTCTTCTTCCTACTTTTCCACACTCATCATTCCTTCGTGTACAAAACATGAAATAATTATTTATTTCCACTAGAAATACATCTGCATCCCCCCCCCCTCCTTGCATTCCGTCCCTTCCTTCACTTCTGTCCATCCATCTCTCCATCTGTCACCTGGCAGAGTAATCACATCCACATTTGATAAGGCTGGTTAGGTGGGTCATAAAAAGTTTATGCTTGTGATGCCGGAGTCTCATTTATTATCCCTGCTAATGTAGCAGTTGGGAGTGGGAGGAGGGAAGGAGACAGAAAGAGTGCCAGAGGTTGAGAGAGCGAGGCCACCACATTAAGGGATCATTACTCTGTCCCTAGCTTTCAATGCTAGATAAGTCCTCTTTATGCTTTATGGCCTTGATGAAGCCAGTGCTCTCTGTATTTAAGTGTTCCATAGCCACTAAGAGTTCAAGATGCTTATAGGCACAGGAGGTAGTTACCGTTCTCTAACCACAGAACTATTGGCTTAAGCCCTAATGCATGTATCTATTTCCCCTACATTTACTTCACCAGTAAATGTGGCTTTTAATTGACATTGTTTAGTGTTATATGATAACAAAATGTCATACTAATCTACAATAGTGATCAGAACACTACACAAAAAAAACTACAATAAACATTTGGCATGAGTTGGTTAATCACTGATTCTACGCAGTGGGCAGCAGCATTGCGTGCTGACCAGCCTTCATGGCAAACTGCACAGTCTGTTGGTTTCTAAAGAGGAGTAAATGCTTCTGTTTAGAATTTCTGACATTTCTAGGCAGGTTTTCACATGATGCTGTGACATTACAAGGCTCTAATTCCTATAGGCCATGGAGTGTATTAAAGGTTATTAAAGTATTTTTCTTACTGTCAACAAATCCAGTGGAAATGCCAAAACCAGCAATGAATTGATCCTACTAATGAGTATTGTCGGTGTAGCAAAGCCTGATATAGCTTATTCCTCTGTGCCACAGACCTCCAGAAATTGGAAAGAGCCACACGATTGAACTGGGCGACATGTTCCTTCATTACAATGAACATGGGCCCTGACGTTTATTTTGAGTCGACCCAACATACACCGTCCTGGTGCTGTAAATACTCACAAGCACAACAAATCCACCACTGAAAATAATCCCCAGATAGACTCACTATTTACATCGGTTTGAGTAACACTGCTAAAAACTACAGTTCCCAGCTTATGTAGAAAATGATCTTTCTTTTAAAAGAAAGTATACATTGTGACCCATTATATCCTCAGTATTAAACAATGGGCTTGGGGCTAAGTGTCACAGGAAGAAGTCAGTCAGAAAGTATTGAGAGACGGACTAAAGAATTGTTGTTTTAGTCTTTTTGTGGGATTTGTTGACAACAGCAGAAGTAAAGAATATCACCAGACTTATCCTTTAATGATAAATAAACTTAGTCTAATGTGTACATACTGTTTTGCTTATTATGGATTGCTTCTACAGGCTAGAAAATTCAAACAATAGATGTAGAAATGAAAAAAAAAAAGAACATGATGATGGGAACGTGCAGATGGGACGGCGAGGGAGTATGGGCATGGTATGAGTGTGTTAGTGTTGGGGGGAGGCTACCCAGAGGCATAGATAGTGATAGATTGGCCTGGGAGAACTGTGATGCAGATCCACTCATCAAGATTGATGTTCTGCCATTCTGCTTTAAGTGCAATTAAATTGGCCCCTGTGTTAAAAAGCCCAGCCGATAACGTGGCTGAGGCTGAGATTACGCTACATTTCCCTTGCGCTATCCTCCACCTGCATCCCTGCCACAGCCACTCAGAGATTTACTTTACATTCTCGGCCTCTATTGGATGGGAACTTTCCCGGCATCCTGAACTGTTCGTCAGCCCTGATTTACAACTTTATGTACAGCTCGTGTTTTTTTTCCACGTAGCCCGCAAAGTAGTTTTTAAATCAATGCTCCCTAAAAGTTTTTAATCACTTTCTGGTTGTTGTCTTACCACAGAATTGATGACTTGTACATTAGTGCATGTTTAATGTGTAATAATGCACAGTGATTACTGAGAGGAAGGAAGTTTAATGCCTTCATGAACAATTCCAACATAACTCATCTCTGGCGGCCAGCTTGACAAGCTTGTCTATTTAGTCCTAAAGCAATAGTCTGACGTAAGGACAAGGTCATGAGGAGATACATCTCTGCTTGTTTTCACTTCTGCCACATTGAGCAGTCACTGGAGATGGATACAGTTTGTTTTCCGAACAGTTTTGTTCAAACCGTTTCTGTGTACAGCACTCTGGAAAATCACTCTCACTTCTCCAGCAGCGTGTGCGCTTCATAATGTACTCAATTTTCTGCTAAATGGAAATATTTACAATAATTCAAATTGAATGTCGATCACAGTCAAATTCATCTCTCTCTCTGTCTCAGTCTCCATTCTGCCGCGGGCCTCGCCCACCTCTGTCAGTGTCAAGTTGTTAACCCTGTGTCAACAGTGGCGCAGGGCGTATTTGGACCCGGTTGATGGATGGGTCTTGGTGGACTTGTCCCACGCAAACATATTCTCAGAGTCAGCTGAGAGAGGTGCAGCGCGTGTGTGTGTCAACCCCTCCACCCACACACATACATCCATCTGTGATCAAGTCCCGGGACTCAGGCAGTATGGTACCTCTCTTCGTCACCTACTGACACCCAGTGTCTCCAGTTTAGACCCAGATGGGTGGAGCTCTGACCCCACTGCCACAGCACGAAGGAAAGCAGATTCAAGATTTTTTTTTCTCTCTCCTGCAAATGGTAAACTTGACCCATGTCCTTCGCACGGGTCCATTACATTTCCTTGTGAGGGCTTGACATCCTGTTCCCTTAACAAACCAGTAAAATTATCTTTGCCAGCTCACCCCAAGGGAAACATGTAATAATCAAGGGGAGGACCATTACAAATTAGCATGATTTGCTTTCTTTTGTCAATGTCTGAGCAGTCTTTGACAATTCACTCTTCAGATATTATAGCCATTATCTGTTTTTCATTTACTTGTCTTAAAAGAAAAAGAAATAGTAATTTTGCTTAGTTACTTTGAGGTAAGTTTTGTGTTAAGATTCAAATGCTGAATTTCAGCTGCTTTTGTTGACGATGATGATGATGATGATGTCAATGAATTTTAAAATGACTTGTACCAATAACAAATATCTCTTCTGCTTGCAATGCTTCATCTGCCCTGGTGAATTGGAAAAAGTTGCTTAATTGTCATCATAAGGACAAATAATTAATATGAATTAATATAAATGAACTATTTAAGAAACTAGGTTGATTTTAAATAATCCACAGTACTTTGTCTCCTTAAGTTGAATTGTTTTATTTGTTCTCTAAGCCTCTTTGTAACTGTTTATTTTTTACATGACATCAGTTTGATGTATCTTTTTATTATAATCACGACAGAAAAAAAGAGAACAGCAGCAACATTACAACACTCTGTGCAAGTGAACACATGGTTTGGGGCAGAGATGGCATCAGTACATGACTGATCACTCGTCAATATCATGAGTTCATCCAGCACCATTAGTCATCTGCACTGCGTCCTGTCACTCCGCACAGCTGCTCGCCGTCTCTCTCCTCCACCTCTCATTTTTCTCTTTCTGCCCAACTTTCTCTGTTCTTTTTATACTCCTCACCAAATGCGCCCGGCTTCTAAGGCATTTCTGTCATGGTTTATGAGGGCTGGGGGGTGAAAATAGGCTAAATAAAAAGGAAAAGAGGAGAGTGCCACGGCGCATATGTAGGCGGGTGAGTTTAGTTGCATGCCATTTGTTCTCTTTTTACTTTTTGGAAGGGGGGGGCTGTCATAATGTGTTGCGTTGTCCACTCTAGCTTAGAGGGTCAGTTTAACAAGGAGTCCGGGTCCCTCTTTGCAGTGGTCCCCTCACAGGGCACAATGGCAGGGGCGATCCATCACTTCTGTCCCTAACAGGGTGGGGGTCAGTGGGGGTGGAGGCCGTGGGCCCGGCTCTGGCTGGCTGATGGAGGGTTGCGGTGAACAGGATGGGGCTGGTTAAACTTTAACCAGCTCTCTTCCTACACACTGAAGACCACATTCAGCCACCATTCTCTGCGGTGTGAGACTCGTGAGATGTTTCGTCAACCCAAGATCCATGACCCGCCGCCCACTGGGACCCCCCCTCGCCCACTCATGGCCCCGCGCCCACCTGCTTCCATATGGATCACTATGGCAGAGCTGCAAACTTTTGGCCGTAGCGTGGGAAGAAAGTGACTCAGAGGTCTCCTCTCCATCTGTACATAGAGCAAGTGGCTATATTAACCCAGCCCTTTGCACGTGCCATACAGCCTTCTGATATACTAACCATGACTTCATATTCAAAACTGCCTCTGTTAGTCTGCAGCACTGTCATATCCGGTGTCGACACATTTTCACAGCAGATCAATAGCAATAGCCTTCTTTGTGATTGTAGAGGGGTAAGTCCTGGGGCACACCATGGTTACGGCATGAAAAATGATGGCTGGCCTTTTGATAGTCATTTAATACACAGTTGCACACTTTGATAGAATTTGGCAAAAGCCTCTCCCCGGTGAGTTAACAATGCGTACTGAAAATCATATTTCCATGGCGGCCCATTCAATCTTATCCCCCTGTTCCAGGAAAAACTGCAGTGACAAATGGGATGTGAGCACACTCTGGGTGGCTGTGGGTCACATCAGGTGCAGAGCAGGTTGGAGGTGTTAACCCAATGTGTTCCTGTTCACTGGTCCAATCATCTTCATTGATTGAGCCAATGATTGAGAGGGTCCTACCTTTCTTTACGATGCCAGCGGGAGGAGGTGAAGGCTGAAGAAAGGGGATAAACCATAAGGGGAAATCACAAATACAGAAAACGTACTCAGCAATAATTCTCTGTTTATGTGCATTTTCATACATATAACTCTACTATATCACTGTGCACATTAACATTAACAGACGGATTGTTTAAGTTATAGAATAATATAAAAGAAGGAGGCAGAATTAGGTTAGCCTAATTCTCAGTCATTTAAGACTCCATATTTGTGCATCATGTCAAGAGTGGGAGTCATGTGACAGCCTGATTAAATTAGATTTGATGAGACTCGGCCCTCCACACACACTTAATAATGCAGTAATTTCTGTCCATTTGACATGGGGAGAGTGAGGGAGTGACACTCTTAAGGGAAAGGGTGAGGGCAAGACATTTGGAGAGTGGTTGAGTATGTGTGTGTGTGTGTGTGGGGGGGGGGGTGCTGCAGGTGCTGCTGGGTGGCGGAGAGAAGAGGTGAGAGGTTTGAAGTGAGAAGGAGGGGAGTTGGGGAGCTGTCCATTTGTACAAACCTAAGAATCTGTCATGTGTCGGGTCGCGTTTTCTTCGCTGCAGCGTTGAGGTGGTTTTGACAGCCAGGACTTTCTCTCCTTCATCCATGCTGCAAATGACATTACGGAAATTGTGTTTGCGGCGTTGCCTAGGCCATGGACTCCTGGGAAACTGAGAGGGTCACGGGGGTCAGGCAGAAAGAGAGAAAGAGCGAGAGGGAAAGAGAGCAAGGGAAAGAGCGAGAGGGAGAAACCAAGACAGAATAAACGACACAAAACTTAATTGGAACATAATGAACCTAAAAAATAACAAACTGATTAAAATAATGATAATAATGCTAATTATTTAGATAAAACCAATAGGTGACAATATTTAAATTATTCTCAGATACACATGTGCCATAATGCTGGCCGTAATTTGTTTTAACTGGGATGTGCAGGGATTACTCCTTCCAGCATATATACAGGGCTGTGTCTAAGATTTGCTGCTTCTAGTCTCTTAGGGCATGCTCACACTCCTAAATATTTCAGCAGTAGAAATGAACTGCTCTCTCAGGGGGGCAATCCTGCACTTGATTGCCCTTGCCTGGCGTTTATAGCCTGGGTAGGTCCGGGTCGACCTGGGCCAGGACATGGTCCCCGCCATGCAGGCCTATACATCCCTAACCTTCACTAACAAGGGCCAGGGGAGCAGCAGGACCAAAGCTCCTCCATAAAGTACAATTACAAGCTAAAGGCAGGATTTTGTGCTCTTATATGTGTGTGATTTCCCCCTTTACAGCTCACAATCAATCTTTAATGAGCCATTGAATATTAACTGGATTTGTAGGAGCTGAGCGTCAACTCCCATGAGTGTGAGCTGGAGGACCAAGGTTTAGCAGACAGTGAAGATGGAGGAAAGGGGGGGGGGGGGGGGAGAAGGAGCATTTGCAAGGTGGGGGATGAGTGTTTTACATGGGGTTTATATGCAAAAAGTGGTTATAGTCAATTACAATTACAATCATTCACCATGGGAAGGACAACCAGGGTAATTGTAGTCTCAGTACCCCCCTTGAAGGCCCTACAGTAACTGCATTACAATGGAGCAAACACTGGTGCAAGAAGGATGAGGACAAAAGTAATGGGATGAAAGATCATTGAGACTCTGGAATTCTATCTAAATAAATCTGTAAAATCACAACTCAGTCACAACAACTGATTAATAGCATCGACCACAACAGAGCCCCTTGTCTGGTCCCTCGTGCAGACCTCCACAGGCCTGGAGCGCAGCCTGGGCCCTGCAGCAGGACCGGGGTAACTCCCTGGACTCTAACCCCCTGCCAGGCAATCTCCTTGTCACTGTGCTGCCTGCTAACTGATTAATGGACGTAGTCTTGTGATCAGAAGGCTCGGATGTGGCTGAGGTCCTGATCTCTCTGTGTCTGAGAGCTACAGATGGATCTAGCGGACTGAGACAGATTAGGCCTTGATGCTGACCCCTATGGAGAGACCTCTGGGGTGGAGGAGCAGGCCAGGGGGCCCGGGGATAATGGGACCCCTCTCACACCTTTTAAAAGAGAACATGTTTATGGCTACTTAGAGGAAATTGATTTGATTGTGCCAGAAACGCATGTGTGAACACCCCTGGCACTTTTATTGGCTATTTGTCTTTTAAGTCACAGCTGGAGAAATTTATGCCCACGTTGGGGTTTAGGAGAGTGGGTGCATGGCTGTGTGTGTTTGTGTGTTTAAGAGAGTAAATATTAATATGTGTGCGAGCGCATGCAGGCGTGTGTGCATGTGTGTGTGTGTGTGTGGTGCACGAGAGCAGGTCATGATAAGCGATGCACTGAAGGTGCACTTTAACTGGGTGTCAATCATTAAGTATCAGCCCTAATGACTAAAAGCGCATAATGGAGGCACTGGCGGAAATAAAACAACAAGATTTGTTGGGGCACATTAATTCTCCGAATTGATGTCAACAGGCAGCTACTTTCCCCCGCTTGTGTTTTCCTGCTCATGCATCTTGACTCTATTAAATGACAAATGTTTGAACATGAATTTCAGCTCATGATTTCATTGGGCCATCGAAAGAAAACAGAACATTTCCTTTCTGCCTTCAGGGATTTTACAGAACTTTAAGTTTATAGTCTAAAAATGTGAGAGATTATGAATCTATAAACTACTGATTGACAACATGATCCAGCTCTTTAATAGCATACAGTTACTAGTCATAAAAGACAAACAAAGTACTGTACAGGTACACGTCATATTAACCCCTTTTCTCGTCTCACTGCATCTATACTCTGTTCTCTCCTTAGCTGTTTTCCTACACTTCTCTCTCACATTTTTTCTCTCACTCTACAGCAGTGTTTCTCAACCTTTTTGGGATGTGTGAAGCAACATCACCTCGCCAACCCCTGTCACAGTTTGCAAATGTCTATGAATTGTAAGAGTGATGTCCCAGAAGAGGTGAAGCTATCCAGTATTCCACAACAACAACAACGCAAAGATATGAGAATAGCAAGAAAAAACATAATTTTGTGACGCAAAAATATGTTATTAGATATCTTGTTAATCATCTCACATCCCCTCAGATTTATCTTGCATCCCCTTTGGAGGTCCCAGCCCTCACGTTATGAAGCACTGCTTTACAGTCATGGGAATATTGCAAAGGGACTATTTGTTTATTTAGCTTATTTGTTTATTGTAATTCAGATTCAGATTCAGACAACTTTATTGATCCCAAGAAGGGGAATTCATTAGCAGCTTATCCAGTCCATACACACAACTCCAAAACTCACAGGCAAGGTAGTTATATGTCAGAGGTAACAGATCAACATATATGGATCAATACGAGGAAACAATGAGCAGCAGTAAATAAAATAAAACATTTTGTTATAATTCATATAAATAACCCAGTTTAAAAGAATACAACAGTCATTTAAAATGTCTACTTTCGGCGTTTAGTAGGGCATGTTATAACACCGACCTGAGGGCATTGCAGTGAATTCACATGGTCAAAATAAATGTAATGTAATTTTGATAATTAAAGTAATTCAACTTTTGCTCCCACTGTAAATCAGTCTGGACAAGAGCCAGCTGAGGCACGTTTATCTCAACTTGTGACATATTCAGTATGTAGAATAACATGATAGACTGTTGCAGATCTCTGTCCACAGAGCAGATCATATTCTTTCCTAAGCAATGTCACATCAAAGTCGGGGAGCTTGTGTGGAGAGACGGAGGCATCACGGACTGAAAGAGTGAAGATGAAGGTGAATAGCGTGCTAGCTCTGTCTGAACCAGAAGAAAACAAGAGGGAGGGAGAGAGCCTCACTGCTCAAAGCAGTCTGATTTATGCAAAGTGAGGAATCTTATCGATTGGTAATTGATTTACTTTGATACATGCGTTCACGGCTGTAGTAGTAATGCACTGATGTAGGGCCCCGCCACCTCGCAGTGCGCCTGCATTAAGACAAATCAAATTCATCTGTCCATCCTCTCTCTCTCTGCTGCCATCCATCAGCCTCATCGCATCACTGCTGACAAAACCAACGTGTGTGTGTGCATGTGTGTGTGGCTGGCTGGCTGGCTGGCTGGCTGGCTGGCTGCGTGTTTGCGCGAGTGCATGTGTGGATTTAGTGTGTGCAAATTTGACCTGATCACATGTAACCTCTACCTATCTCTGCATAGGGCACAGATGTCTAACAGCAGATCAGCTCAAACATGAAAGACTAAGAGACAGTGTCACAAACAGACAAATCAAAAGCACAGGAAGGAAGGTTATTCACTAAGTCTTTGTGATATAATGTCTTTCAGGAACTTTATTATGGATCTATTTAGTTGCCATTTATTTAGATGCAGTATTGATTCTATTATCCTGCTGGTAAAAAGGGTTCATAGAAGCCTGTGTTGATCTTAATGATGGAGCTTGTTTGTGTGTATGTTTGTGCGCACTGAAGCTCAAATCTATTTAAGTCATGTTAATGTTTGTGTGTATGTGTGTGTGTGTGTGAGAGAGAGAGAGAGAGAGTTATTTGGCCATTCCCAGGGGGACAGGGCTTCTGCTCTTCTCTCTTAGGTAATGGAAGCAATGTGTCCATAATCCCAGTGAATGACTAATAAAAGAGAGTAGTGCCTTGGGCCTGTTCCCTCAGCAATATTATGGCTGGGTATTAAACTGAGTGCCTGTGTAATACTGTCAAGTCACTGTTTTCTCAAACACATTCCACATACACTTTATTTATTTATCTTTCTTGCATATCTCTGTATTCGCAAATGAAATCGAAAGCGCTCTTTATGAGGGCAGATTGTTCTCATCGGTGAGAGAGCTGTTTATAAAGTCCTGGATGCGTGAATCATCACATCACCGGCGTTGGATCCATCGAGACACCTGAGGCGCTCGTGAACACTGCCTTAATGGAAACCAAACGCTGCTTGAATACTAATAAGCCATGACACCATAACCCGCAGCCCTCCACCCGATACCCCTGTACTCTCTTTAAACGCTCTTTAATGGCCGTGTTAGTGTTATACAAGACGCTCATTAGACACTTTAGTTGGTTTGGCCGATGTTGACAGCAGTGTTGATTGGCCGAGCCAGACTACGGAGTTAGCGTGGTGGTTTGTGGGGGTCAGTGGTAGGGTGCTGTTGGTGAGTAATGCAGTCATAGTGGACCAAGTGTCCAGGATGAGGAGCTGATTAGGACGGACGGTGGGCAGGGGGTCTCCCTGTGGCAACATGAGGTCATAGTGTCCTGTTCCTACCTAGTGAGGTCTATGAAAATCAAGGCCAGGAGGGGGGCGTTAGTGTGTGCTAATTAGAGGACAGCAGAATTTTAAAATGATTGGCCTCCTGTTGTGTATTGATCATGCCAGTTTTGTGGGGATGATGTCACTTTGCTTGGCTCTCTTGTCATGGCTGATATTGGTGTTCGGAGAGGTGTGGTATTGCTGCTTTCTGACATCAGTGCAATCTGCTTCCCTTGTGGCTTATAGGCCAAAGTTAAAGGGAAACTCCTTGTCTGATTACAGGTCTTGGTGGGAACTACTGCAAGTTGTATAAAGCTTTTTGTGGCTCCAGAGGGAGCTGCGTAAAGTCTGATAAATTGCCTCACGTGATGTCATTGAGGCAACGTCGGATGGGGCTGAAGACAACAAGTTTGAAAATGAAAAAATCTGGGGGTGTGCAGTTAGAAAGAAGTGAGCTTACCAGTCCTCTATAGCCCGCTCCTCATCTGTGCTTGAGGCTAGCGGTTCAAGGCTACATTAGCCGCTACTAGCACAACACACCTGAATCTCTGTTCAAACTGTCAGTGGTCGAGTTGCATTGTGGGTAATGTAGGCGCCATATTTTGACAAGGTAGAAGAATGTATAGAATAAAAAAGACGATATCTCTGATTCTGCTGCTTCGATTTTGAGTCCGACGATGTTATATGAGTGCGATGCGTAAAGATTTGGGAAACACATGGACTCCTACCAATTTCCAAAAATAATTAAATTTAACAGAATTCTCAAACATTTGTCTTCGAGTCTGACTGAAAATCTCTGTGGCTGTTGAAGAACCACATAGCCATACAAGGTGACCCGGAAGTGGGTCTGCTGAACACAATTGTTAAATGAGATATTTTCCAGAAAAAGTTATTAAGTCATTAACCAGCATTAAATAGTACTGGACATAAGAATGAGGCTCGTATATGGGAGATTTATCAACTTATTATCTGACTAGGACAAGATATTTTGACCTGTTACAGTAGGAAAAGCACAGGTGTAAATAATAACATTAATTATGGCTGAATTCCATTTAGTGTTATTAGTGTCCTTTTCCTACTATGACAAGCCAAAATGTCTGCTATGACCATCCTGAATACATGTAAGTATAGAGGAGATGTTCATCTGTATTTCTCTTCAGTGGGCATCTGATATGCAATTCTCTTTTTACTATTCATCTTTGATCAAACTATAAAAGGAGTGAGTGGAGTCCAGTCCTCCCTCTGTCCACTCACTGCACTGTCCCAGCCTGGCCCTCTTGTAATTATGATTGATTTGGGTCTGGGACATATATTGCTTGGCGGGCCTATTCTGACTGTACTTGATCACCAGGCATGGCTAAATGCTTTAAAAGCATTGATTTGCCTGAATTACAACATGGCATCAGACCTTTCACCTGTCTGTGGGAGGCTGTGTGTGTGTATGTGTGTGAGTTAGTGAATGTGAGAAAGAGAGAGTAAAGACAGATCTCACCTCCACATATCATAACACTCGGCTCTCCACTCCCTTTATCCCCGTCATCCGTCCCCCCCTATCATCTCCGTCCCATCGATTTGCCCCATAAAAGGTGTTTAATTCAATCAAGAGGAAAGTGAGTGCCTGTTTTTCTGGGTCTCTGTCGATAGCGGTATAATCAATTAGAGTGGGCCTAGACCTCCCTCTCTCTCGCTCTCTCTCTCACACACACACTCACTCTTACACTGGCTCAGTTTCTAAAAACTCTTGTACGCTGTCTATTTCTGTTCTGCATGTCCTACTCGACTTCCTCATCATCTTTACGCACACACCAACACGTGCACAGATCCGTGTAGGATAGAAAATAGGATTTGAGGTTTTAATAGAACATCATTGGGTCTAAAACTAAAGTTTAAGCTGGTTCGATTTAAAAACATACCTTTCCCTTCTGCTGTAAAAATGTGAGTTACATGAACTAAGGTTGAAAAATTAGTAGAAAGTCATCTTGTACGTTGTGAAAATCTAAAACCATCTAAGGTAAGTTCACTGAACTTGAAATAAGTTCAATGAACTTAAAAAGAAAACTTAAGTTGAATCAACAACTGTTCAGTCAATCACAAACGTTACAGATGATAGATTACAGATACACATTTGTTTCCCATTTACATTTTCTCAGGTTGAAGAAACAGTTCTTTGTTTAACATCTGCTGTTGGAGTCACTTTGCACAAGGATTAGTTCAAAGACAACATGTGAGGCTGCTCCCTGTGACTTTATTAAATTTTAAGGGTACAGTAGGGACTGAATTTAGTACTAACTGACTTGTGGTTAGCATTGTTTTCATTGTTATGAAAAGAAACAAACATCACTTATCTTAACATGTATTAAAGACACACAGCAAGTTTCCATCATATGTTTTCCTCTAACTACAAAACTTTTAACCCCCAAACAATGCATGCTGGGAAGTCTGCTGTTATGCTGATCTTGTTTTTTTGGAAACTTAATGTAATGAGTTGAGTCAACTCTCAGCAGTACATTAATTCAACTCAACATTTCAACAGTCAAAAGACTTCAAGTCTTCAAGTGTTTATAAGTTCTGAAGTGGTCTGAAAATAAAAACCAGAAATTAAAAAAAAAGAAATTAACAAAAAAAGATAAATAAAAAAACAAGAACGTTTCTCGTTATAACAAGAAACTGAACAAATATTTTTTGCCATGTTGGCACCAATACGCTGCTGTATATTCCACTAAATTCCTGAATGATGTTTCACAGTGTACTATATTTGTTATAAGCCCAGGTCCTTTGAGCAAGGCATCTCTTACAGTGCCTCTACTCTGAGCTTCCTTGTATCTAATATTTCTACATTAAACACACTTTTCTATCAGTGTGGTTGTAACACTGTATGTTGTAGTTCTATTCACATGGGTACCAACACTCAACGCACTCGAGCGCACAAACACGCGACACCTAACCACTAGACAATAAAGGGAATGAAGAAATAAAAGGTCCGATTCATCAAAATCACACAAGACTCCACCACCCAGTAAATTAAACAATATTTCATAATCACTCTGACAATGAGACAAGAGACTGCAATTTGGGCTGAGAGCTACTTCTCAGCAGAGGAGCGCACACAAATACACACACACACACACACACACACACACACACACACACACACACACACACACGGACACACATAATTATCAGAGCGGACATGCTCTGGAGACCCCAGACACTCCCCTAGTACCTGCCCAATCAACTGTCCAACAACAGACACCCACCCAGCCTTCATTTATCTTGTCTTGTGAGTGTATGTGTGTGTATCAAGCTAATTACCACCATGAACCATCCCACACACAGACCTAACCCAGACATTGTGGCGCTGTCCAGGGACATGGGAGGTGGGTAATTAGCCTTCCATTATTACACACACACACACACACACACACACACACACACACACACACATATATATATATAACACACACAGACACAAACACACTTAAGAGTCAGTGGAGGGGCAGTAGGAGGTTTGGGAGGTTGTGTTTCAGGACTTGTTTTGGGTCTAAGGACACGGTAGGAGGTCAAAGTTAACAATCTGTGTTTAATATTGGTTGCCAGTTAACAAAGCATGTGATTTGGTCATTTTTCTTCACCTTCATTCAACAGACAACAGCTGAGTGAATGGTGGGTCAGACTGGAGTTGAGATTTTTTACACCTTCAACCCACCTGACACTGACACAGCAGTAATAATGGCTGCTTAAAAGTAGCTAATGAATATTTACCAGTTTGTTTATTTGCATATTTGTTTACTCTATTGTGTTGTAATTGCCCAGAGTTTGATTTCAATTACTGGGAAATAAGTGTCACTGCCCACTTATTACTTTTAAGTTTGTGTTTCTTTTGTTTTCTTACGTGTGTAACAATGTCCATATACCTCATTGTGGAATAAAAGAAAAGTCTAAAAGTAGTCATGACCACTACAATGAATGTAGAGACACCAAATATTCATTTCATTATGATGTTTCTCAGGTTAGATTTTAAATATCTTACACTGAGAGGATCTGAAGCTCGGAAAGCTTCCTGACTTAAATCTGTTTTTTTTTTAATATCACATTCAGTAGAAAAGTCATTGCAAAATGGAGAACTCATTATATTATTAAATCAGTAGTGCACATACTCAGTAAATTTCTGCTTGTCACGTACTGTTAGCTCTGGATTGGTTGCGGCAATAATCGTGTTTAAAGCTATAATTGTCATAATTTTGTCCATTACATGGTTTCTTTTCACCTGTCTGAATGGAGAGCGGATGGAGGCGGATGTAGAGAATGAGACATTAGTCATCTGCGATAAAACAGCCAACAAAAACCCAAACACAACTCTTCTGCTCTCCAAGAAATCTCCACTTTGCCAAAGCTTACTCCACCTTGGGGCCATATGTAGTGTGCAGGGAAAAGGTGCAGGTGGGTTGAAGGTGTAAAAAATCTCATAACTCCAAGCTGGCCCAAAAAGTACTCCATCCCACCGTTGGCCCAGCTGTTGTCTGGGGGTGTGTAATTGTGTCAAAACCTTCTATTCCCCTCCAAGAACACCCCCCTAAAGCAGTTAGATGCCTCCCCCCACATGGTCCTGGGCATCATCATTTTCCAGCAACCATCCATCTTCGGCCTGCGATTAATTCTCTTCATTTCCGAGCACAGGCCATAAATCCTGGCACACTTAATTAATTTCACGGCCAACGCGGGGGCTCCCGTAAAGCGGGGATTGTTCTCGCAAAAGCCCATATTAATTATGCTATTTTACAGCCATCTCATTGAAGGCTGTGTTTCATCTTTCATAATTACATTTTCAACAACAACGGGGGCAACAAAAGGAGTCTAATTATGGATTTGGCGGCACGCTCCCTTGTAATAAGTCAATGTTAGCATCAAGCCCACGACGTGGTGCTAAGGCGTTACGACACACAGCGTAGAGTAGCCCAGCAGAATCAATGTGAGCTTCCATGTTTTATTATTGTTACTGTAACTATGGTTTTAGCTGAGAGGACAATCATAATGCAGAACATATTGAAAGCATTTGGTGGCCTGCTGGCATAAATTGTGTTGATGAAGTTAGAGGAAATTATTGTCACATTGAGGCTCTGGCGATCATTACTCTTGTGATGGAGCTCATTGGGTCTCTGTAGTGGAGCTCGTCAGCTGCTCTCCTGATGTTCAGGCAGCAGCATCTCCCTCCCCTCTCCTGTCAACGCCTCAACCCATCATGCAACACATGAGTGTCTCTCCTGTGTCCTAAATGTGCTTATAGACCCACAGAGAAGCACCACAGATTGAGCAGATGAAACAGCTAAAATACAGTGGTAGCCCCATTTGTTTATGACGTAGTGTTCACCTATTCAAACTGTGTTAAACCTGAAAAAGATCAACAGCATGATTCTCATCCCCAGGCCTTGTGTTGCGTTCCCCGCTGTTGCACTCTCCCGCTGGTCCGTGCCACAGGTCACCACCCAGTCATGATGGGTGACGGAGCCTCTGTTAACAGCCACCTACACACTTCGTCCGGCGTCCAGCCTTCCACCCACACACTCCTGGAGCTGAGCAGTAATAATATACCCTCACACACGCGCTCATACAACACAGTGCTACCATAAGTATGCTGTGATGCATGGGCTGTCATGGCTGCCTGGTTTGTGATGAAGTTGAGGCAGAAGGCACAATAATGGGGCATCACCTTTGACAGGAATCTATTTTTGATCATTGACATGGCCTAGTGCTGAGACAATTAGTCAGTTAATCGATTAGCCGACTGACAGAAAACTACAAGAAAAAAACATTCACTGGTCCCAGCTTCTCCAATGTGAAGATTTGCTGGTCTTCTCTGTTTTATATCATTGTGAATTTGGGTTGTTGTGGTGTTGGTCAGATAAAACAAACAATCTGAAGGAGTCACCTTAAAGGATAGGTTCATCAATTTTCAAGTCTGTCTTAAAGCAATAGTCAGGTGCCCATATGAACACTGTAACAGGTTTTTCTCGCAGTAGTCATTCCTCCCGTTTATACAGGCTATTAAAATATCTTCCCTAATGGGCTTCTAATGAGTGATGGGGGACAAAATCCACAGTTCTCGTACTGTGCAAAAATGTATTAAAAAGTTTATCTGAAGCTAATATGAGGCGTCAGCCGTCCAATTTAGACAAATCAAGAGGGTTTCTTCCAAAGTTACAGCCTTTTTAGTACAAAATTCCTTCTTTTTGTTACTTTCCCTCTACCGCAGCTCAACAGGGGAACACAAAGAGGGAATTATGGACATACTTTGAGGAAGTCCAAGCGTGATTGAAATGTTGGTGTAACACAATCATTCAATGGAGCTGTGTTTAGTCACCTTCTCGTTCAAAGACAGAGGACACATCAAGCTATAAAGATCATTGGTTAGATGCTGAGGACCAAACCACGTGCTGTGCACGTTATCAATAGGAAGACAATAACCCTAAAAGTGAATTAGTGATAGGGACGGTGGTAATAATGGCCGCCTGGCTGACCTGAGAGTGCAGCTATGTCACCTCTGATCAGTGGTGTTACAGTCCACTGCCGGATAGTCCTTTCACTTCCTATTAGGCTCCTCACACTGAGAGTCTGCGCACAGTGGCAAGGGCCATAAGTCCTTTGACAGCGACCTTGAACATATATGTGTGTGTGTGTGTGTGTTCATCCATGTGCAACAACGACCAGCATCTCCGCCGGTGTGTTTGTGTGTGTGTGTGTGTGTGTGTGTGTGATATCTCTTCCTCTTCCCTCCACTCCATCCTTGTCAAGGCCATCGGTGATCAGTGGAGGTTAAAAGTTACAAATGACCCCTCCTTCCCCACTCTGCCCTCCAACCCACCTCCCTCCCATCTCCATCACCTGCCCTCCCCTCCCCACCTGTCCTTATGCTCTCGCCCAGACAAGAGCCTCTAGGGGCCCGGGTCTCATTCGTATTTGGGGCCATGGCTCCTGTTGAGGGTATGCAGGGGATCAGAGGCAGTGGAGGGCAATTACTCCTCTGCTTTAATTGGCATTATCATTTTAGCAGGCTGACAGAGATGGATCACCCAGCAGGACCCTGCTACTGTCGGTGCAGGAGGGTGGAGGCAGGGGGAGAGGGGAGGAGAGGGAGAAGGTGTTGGCCTGTTGGGCACGATGAGGGAGAGTATAAGGGCAGAAGAAAATGTAGGTGGAAGAGAGGAGCACAAAATGAAGGGCAGAAACGAGGAAATAAATCTGATACAAACATGGGCTGAACAACTTGAACAAATAACCCCCATTATACCAGAAAGGTGTGTGGAGGAATTGTGTGGGCCAGTAGCTCTCTGGGTGTGTGAGGATGTGCTAGCCCTCATAAATGTGTGTGTATGGCTGATTTTATGCCCATGTGTGTGCAGGGGGAAAGGGCAGGGGAGGGGGGAAGGAGGTGTATTAGTGTAACCCAGTGTGAAGCCTGGCGAGGGCCTAACGAGCAGCATGGCTGTGGCTACATAACTCAGGTCCTGTAAAGCTGTCAGTGGAATTAAGAGGCAGCCATTATAGGTGCCCATAGGAGTGCCTCAATGCAAAATACCAGTCTTCTCCCTGGGGCCGGCAGCGGCAGATAATTTTAGCTACTTAGTGAATCATCTTCAAAGCTGGAGCTCTGTGGTTACAGCTTCTACTGTAAGTGCACATTATTATTTTCTGCTCAGCAGCTTCATTTGTGCTTTTTGAGTTCAAGATAGCTTTCTTTTCTGTGCTTCTTTCGTCACGGACTCCCATGTCTCCCATCTAAGAATACCCACACGGATCCCCAGAATTCCCAGAGGCTGAACCAGACAACATGCCAGAGAAACACAGTGATGGATCGATGAAAAATTATTATGAAGCTGTCCAACCTGAATTATTGTGCTGTCTGTTGATAATCCCTTATTTGTCTCTTCCTGGCATCCAACAAAATCTGTCAGTCTGACTAAAAAAAGCGAGGGACGGTTGATGGAAGATGATGAAGTGAGTGGAAGGGGGGGATGTGGGGCCCTCGCTTCCCGCCTCTTTTAGGAAAAGAACATACTTGAAGGGAATGCTGTGTGCTCTCGCTCTCTCGTTCTCTCCCTCTCTCCCTGATATGAAAAATGAAAACTATAAGGGAGACAATAATAAAAATAGCAGAATGAGTGGACAGGCCGGAGCAGTCCATTACTCACAGCTGCTTTGGGCTGCGTGGTAAAAATGTGCTGCTTGCTGCAAAAGCATGCATCACCGCCGGCACAAAACAAATGGGCTGTCTCCAACGTATTTACCTCCAATTGTTCAAGCATTTGTGGGGAGAGCTACGGCCTGTCCAGACAACTCAGGCCTGTCCATCTGAGGGACAAGGGAGTGGGTTTACTGGGAGACATGATGAGAGAGATGCCGGATACACTGGATGACAACAACACGGGAGAAGAAGGATTGAGATGAAGGAAAAACAGGAAGCAAGGAAAGATCGGAATCTGCGAGAATCTAAAAATGTTTGGATGAGAGAGGAAGTAGTCATAATTGAATAAATTCACTGATTAGTCGGTCGATGGAAAATTAATCGACAACAATGTTCATAGTAGGTTCATTGTTTGTCCTTTATCAAGCAACAATGCCCGACTTTTGCTGATTCCAGCTTCTTAAATGTGAAAGTTTTCTGCATTTTACTGTTAAACGTTTACGAAATTATACATTCCTTAATGAGTAGGAATTAAGGAAAGGAGATGACAGTGAATACGTTTAAATCTTCCTCTGGACAGGATGAAGATATTACTTTCTATATATATTTGTCTAAACGGTGAGTTCATTGACCTGGAAAGACAAGCATATCCTCCTTTAAGTTGTTATTCATTCGTGTTGGTCTGTGTTATAGAGGAGTATCGTGATTAGAGATCTATTTGTTTTCTCTCTGAAGCCACTGATGATTTTGGAAAGGGAGACGGGTAGAAAAGGGAGTGTTGTGTATAAACATGGCGGAGGAGACAGAAGGAGCGAGGGAGTGGGATTCACATAAACTACAAATTCAACTCATCTCACCCCCCCTCATGCTGTTGACTGAAGTTCGTGAGCGTCCCTGGGAGGCTGTGACTAGAGACCTTTAATGGTGGGTAATAATTTAACTTGGCTGGATGTTTTAGGCACTTATCTTTCTATTCTTGATCATTATGGATTTAAAGGGGCGATCAGAACAACACTAAACCCCTGTGGTGCTCGAGGCTGGGGCCTGAGCCGGCTTCACAGTACAGCTTTACAGCTCAACATCTCCCATATCCTGGTGTGATACAGCTGTGCGTAATGACAGAGCCCCACTCTTAAACGGCCCTCCTGATTAAGATGGCTCTCCACATCGCCCCTGTTTATCTCCAGTGCGGTCGTTAGCCGGGATGGGCTCGCTAATGATGAGTAGTTTACAATATGGCACTCTGGCATAATCGGCCTCCTGTCATCATCGTGTGACAGAGAGGAACCTGCCCAGCTCCAGCCTGTAGCTCTTTACCCACCGTCCATTTGAAAGGCAGCAGATTTAGAGAGCATCACTGTGATAAACAGGAACGGGTAAACATATTTTCAGTTATGATGATCCATCCTTAAGTACATCAAATGCTGCCTGATGATGAGTACATCAAATAATATGCTGGAGGCAAAATGGCAATCAGTGAAAAGCACCTTTATTGTCTCTATCACATTATAGGGAAATTTGCGATTGAGATGTATGTAACAACTGCATTATCATTACTCCCACAACATCAATGCCGACTGCTGTAGGTATGATGTGTGTGTGTGTGTGTGTGTGTGTGAAACGGGGTAACCGATATAAAATGTACAAAATGTAATAAAACGAATGAAGCCAAAAGGAGTAATGAAAAGGGAATTGGGGAGCATGGAGGAACAGATGAGAGAAAAAGTGAGAAGCAGAAGAGAGGGAGAGAGAAAGGGAGAGACGGTTATTTAATTTATGTGGGGAGTGGGAGAGAGTGGCAGTGATACATGGGTTTGTTAGTCAATTGATAAAGGAGAGGAAATTTCTAAAAAACATTCAGCACCGAGAGATATGGCCACCATACATCACCTATTTGCAAACAACGAGGGCTAATATTTATCCCTGGGAGGGACAGAATGACCCTCACACACACACAAACGGGACTCACAGCTCACCATGACCTAATTAAGCCAAGAGAATAGACGTTAATTGGAAAAAGAAAAACTGAATTCTAAAGGAAATAACAAAGTGGCAAACATCTCCTCCCTTTATTGTAAAAGTGAACGCCTTTATGATGTTATTTCTTTTTTTTACATACGGATACATATTGCCCCACATGTGAGCTTTTAGTGCTGCAGTGGTTGTAGTAATGGAAGTGTCTGGGAGGAGAGGCCCAGATAAGGAAAGTGAAGGAGAATCTGGTGGGCCAATAAGGTTAGTTGAATGTACCTACTAAAGCCTATATGTCAGGGATAGACAGTAGAGTGTGTGTGTGTACGTGCATGCACATAAGCTAAAACAGTACAGCCCTATGGTACTACACACACGCACACGCACGCTTTCTCCCTGTAATGTATTAGATGTTGAATCCTTCTGATACATTGCTGCAGGCAGAATCTTTCATCTTTCCCTCTTTCTTCATTCAGTCGACTACGTGTGCGGAGACTTTTAAATTGTCAAGGCTGAAATTTAATTATTTAATCCCCCGTGATCGATCATTAGTTAAAACACTCAAACCCTGCACCCCCACCCCTCCAAACCACCCATTAAGATACAGACAGCATTTTAAGGAGAGGTGCGTGTGTGTGTGTGTGTGTGTGTGTGTGTGGGGGGGGGCATCGTGTTTCATTCACAAAAAAAAAAAACAATAAATACACTTTCCAATCCCCCACTAGCAGTTTCCATTTAATTCAACAAACAAACAAATAAATAAATGTGTAAATAAATATGGCTGCTGTGCGGGATGGCTGTTGGGTGTTTGTGTGGACGTGTGTGTGTGCTGTGGGTGCGTTGGGGATGTATTGGGGGCGTCTTTGTTGCGACTCATAGTCCAGATGGATGACTTGTACGGGGGAGTGTATTTATTTTGCGGCGAGGCGACATCAGGAGATTTGTTATTCCCTGGCGTTGCCGTGTTTTTCACATTGCTCCACATCCCTGGGACCATATTTCATCCCCACACCCCCAATCCCCAAACAGATTTATTTACAGGCTCTCTTCCTGTACACATATACCCCCTTCCAACACATGCATACATACTGCTACAGACACGTATACTCATGCATATACGCTATAAACAGCAGACGTGTTCAAGCACTGAGGACCACAAACACACCTTTTCTGAAATCAAATGTATGAACACACACGACACACATTTTTTATCTCTGTGCTGCTGTGCTCTCTATGAGTTTCTGATGAGGATATTCAACAATATTGCCATTTTACCATTCTGTTTAGGTCCACGATCTGTTCATGATGGGGTTATAATTGCTCTCATATATTCCACAAAGCAAGGATTCTTCCTCAACCTAGAAAGAGACAAAATTAGGAACAAAATAAGGGTGCAACTGGGAAAGATTAGCTATAAATCCCAAATGATTATTATGAATATGCCGAGGAAACTGTGCCAGAAACTTAAATTCTATTGCTAAATTCTACATTCAGAAATTCAGCTACTTCACAAGAGTTTCTCTGAATGTTTCACCTTTTCTAAAGTCATCCCACTGAGTCTCACTATAAATTATGCTTATTAGAGGGCATCTCCACCAGTACAGCCAGACTGAAGTACCAGTCTACTCAGAGTTCATAGACTGGAACTCCCTAAATGTCCATCATCAGTGTCAATTTGTCATATACATATACTTCTACTACAACTCTAGAGGCTAGTAGGTGCTGATAATCAATGTTAGGAGACTTAAATCGTACACATACTGTAAGTTAGCAGTGCTATTTTATTCATCTTTACCTTTGGTCTTGTGAAAAAAGTAGCTGTCGGGGGGGTGGACAGTTTCCCTAGAAAGAAAGAGAGGAAAAGAGAGAACAAGACAGAGAGAGAGGGAGAAAGAGATGGAAATGGAAGATTAAGAGAAATGACGAGAGAACAGCTAAAGAGGACGGGTGCAAACAAAGAGTATAAGGCCCAATCGAAAACCATCCCTCACTCCCCCTTTCCAAGAGGGAACCCGGAGCTTCACTCTCTTAATAAAGGGGGGTGGATGTGGTGAAATGCCAGGCACTCTGCTTAGAAATGAATAACCTGGGGATATATGTGTATGTGTGTGTGTGTGTGTGTGTGTGTGTGTGTGTATGTGTGTGCCTGTGTAGGAAGGAGGAGGATGTTAGGGGTTCCTCGGCCCTGGGTCTCTCCCTATCTTTGTGAGTAATGATTCAGACTGCCAGTGTGGTGGTGTCGCCCCATCTATAACCATTTACACACAGGCGCACATACATACAAACACACACACACACACACACACACACAGTAGATTAATCAGACAGGAAACAGGGCAGGTGGATGGACATGGCAGCAGGCTGGGTTCATCCATTCAGTCCTAAAACAGACACGCTGTAAACACACAGGGGGAGTTTTAGGTGAAAGCAGGCGCTGACCGACCAGCAGCCTCACTGACATCTTCACTAACACAGAAGAAGAATATTATGTTTTCACGTATACACTCACACAGTACATGCACACAAACACACAGTTTCTTTCACTGCTGCCCGACACGCTTCACCATAAAAGGATATTCCAGAGATCAAAACAGATCCTGTAAGTATTAACGACAAGAGAAACATTAACGACAGAGTAGACTACGAAATATCTACAGTGCATATTTGAGTTTTAAAGGTTCAGGCATTTTTAAGGTCCAGTCTAGATTTTCATTATGTTAAAAGGAAGACCTTGAATGGCACCAGCAAATATCTTTAGTTCACATTTTTTCAAGTCTATCTCAAAACATTACTCACATGCCCACGTATACAGTGAAGTAGTTGTTGTCATCATTCCTCCTGTCAATACTGGCTGTGAAGAGAGCCCTTGCTAACGTGCCTCTAATGTAAGTGATGGGGACAAAATCCACAGCCCTTTTTTTGTGCTAAAATATATATTCCAGAGTTCAGCTGAAGCTAAAATGAGGTGTTAATTAGTCAAATCAAGAGGCTATTTTACAAAGTTCCTGTCTTTTCAGTACAAAATGCCCCCTTTTTGTTTCCCCAGACAGTGTTTCCTTGCTGATCTGCATTATAGTAAAACAAAGAGGTTGCTTTTGTTTAACTCAGACTGCTGAAGACTCATATTAGCCTCACCTGAACTTTGAAATGCATTTTTGCTCACAATGAGGACTGTAGATTTTGTCATTTAAATTGTATGAGGTAGGGATCTTTTGGACAGGATAAACAATTACAGCAACCAATAACTCTTTCACTGTACATATAGGCATGTGAGTATTGTTTTAAGAAAACATGAAAAAATGTGAACCTATCCTTTAATGTTAACATGTCACGACAGGCACAAAGAAATGAGTGGAAAAGGTTGTGCTAGACGGGACAGAGGATGTGCATTTAAATATGAATGTTGTTAAATGGCAAAATCACTGACAAAATAAAATTTAACATAAACTGTCTAGGTACACATTATTTAACCTTGAGGAACATACAACTCCTCTTAAAGTTTAAGAAAAACTGCTAAATTTTAGAATAAAGGCAAAAAAATACGTGTATATAGACTTCAAATGGATAAACATGCCAGTGTGAGACTGTCTTTCTGAACAGATCCAGCCAGTAAATAAAACAACCATTACATTACGTGATGTAAGTGAACACGAGTCCTTCGTAAATAGCGCTTGTCCTGTGGGTTTAGAGTAGATCGGGGTGTGGTCCAGTGGTCAGGGAAATGGCCGGATGACCTGAACTGTGCTGAGTCATGTCCCAGGTGAGGGATAGAGCTGCCTCCACTGGGCTCCGGGACGTGCACTTAACCTGCAGTAATTACTGGAAACAACACTGAGAACATGGCAACATGGAAGTCGTGGAAATGGCTCGAAGATTTCAAATTACTCTGAGCCTCTTGGGGCACGCTGCGGGGAAGCCTGCCAGGATTGTAATGTGGATGCTCGAGTTGGTTTCTTAACATCCTCTGGATTTATCAGGCAGGAGCTCGTCACTCTGAAACAAACAACTGAAATAACATATTTAGCAACTGCAATTTATATCCTTTGCATCATACAATCTGTAACACAGAGACAATTATTATATAAATATGGGGCTACCAGTAGTGGCAATCACACTTGTATGGATAATGACCTTACAAAGTGAAGACACAAACGGTCAACACTGATTGGGGTAACAGTGAAAGGGAGGAGGGGAGGAGAAAACCAGAGAGCGAAAAGTGAGAAATCAGGAGGTAGAGGTAGAGAAGTAGCAGAAATAGGCTAAAGAAAAAAAGAGGACAGAATGAGTGGAGAAAAGAGGAAAAGGGGCAAAGAGAGAGAAAGAGAGAAGGACCCTGCGAATGAGACCCAAATGGCTGCTAAAAATCATTAATCTTGTGGGGATCTGTGTCAGCGAACGGCGGCGACACAAAGAGCTCTCGGAGCAGCACGGAGAGCAGCTCAGTGACCCGAACCCAATTGGCTGAGAAAGGCCCACCAGGCTTTAATAGACTTTTGCTGATCCGACACTTGTTTGCTAGGAGCCACAAAGAGGCGATTGCAGGGGCTGACAGGGGCCTGCAGGCCCAGGGGCTCCCCTCCTGGTCCATGATAAATGACCCAGGGTGGGCAGGGCCAGGGCCAGGGCCAGAGGAGAGAGAGCCAAGAGGCAAGGAGGTCACCCAGCGAGGGAGGGTGGACAGAGGAGGAGAAAGGAAGAATAAAAGGGGATACGGAAGAGTGGACAGTAGAGATGTTTGATAAAAGCGACCGTCTTCTGATCCATGGTGAATGACAACAGGTCCAGAGATTATGACAGTGTTGGGTAGGAGCATCCCGAGCATCCTGAAAGGAGAAAAACACAAGCAGAGAAAAAACGAGAATAGGTGAAAGGAGGGGTGAGGAGTGAACATTATAAGAGAGGAGAGGAGAGGAGAGAGTCTGAGGCAGAGACAATGCCTGAGGAAAATATGCCGTTTCGGCTCTTATCCCTAAAATCGCCCGCTGCAGCACCCACCCACCTCCAGATCAATCATGCCCACACGCTCATACACTTGCATACAACTGACCTGGGGTCAGCTAGCTAGTGGTGCTCGCTGGTGGACAGTTAGGGAACATGTCTTGAACAAACTCCAATCATAAACATTTATACATTACACACTTGACAGGAAAATAAAAAAGTCTTCTAAGATATTACACAGAGCCATTTGAGGCCTATTAAAACCCTTTCTATACTCTTAGCTTAATAACACACTGGTGCTGTATATACTCTACTGTAGATGACGGGTATTGTCCAGAATATTATATGAACTGGAAATTTAATATAAGCCAGAGAGAGGGTCTGACAGCTCCATATGCAGATAATTAGAAGGCCATGAATAACAAAGGATGCTCCTCAACACTGACATGTAAACGCCAGACAGAGTTTCAGAGGGCCGACTGATTCTGTGCAAAGCAAAATGATACATTAAAGAAAAAGGCAATTTTATGGGCAACATGAAATGTGTGTCAATTTTTTTTTTTCAAAAAACAGTTGCTCCTCGTGAGTAGGAATTATCATAATGATGTATTCAATACATCATAAGAATTTAGTAACTTGTATGTTTCTTTAGAATTACAGTAGCCACTTATTGGCTCAGAAAATACAGATGTAAATTGTGGTTATGACCAGAGAATATGGGCTTTAATTATGTTATGCCTGCACTCTGATATTTGGTTCCTGTGGCGTCGCCTACATTCTGTGGTTAAACAGCCCCAGTTTATGATAAGTAAGACCCAATGTTATGCATAAGCCTCAGCAAAGAGCCAACTGGAAGAAAGCCAAACTATTGTACATAGCATTGCAATTTACATTAATGAAATGACCACAGCAAAAGGCAGATTTATTGTTCTTTTTCTTCTGGGATTAAGCCAGTACAGTGCGTACTGACATTTATTTGTTGTTATATTTACAACATGTCAATCAGAGACATCTAATCTCAGAAAAGGCCTACAATTACGCCTTGCCCTCCCCATCATATTTTTATGTCCTCTCTGCCTCTCTGACATTTAAAAAAAAGACAAAATAACTGAAGTTCTGAAGTTGGAGCTGTCTGCAAGGGGTTAGTGCCAAAAAACAAAAAAGAAAAGACTGCATGTCACTGATGATACACATCAAACTATTAGCAATGAGTAACTGCGCCACCAGAGGCGCCCTGTCACAAGAAATAAGCCCTAATTTTCCCTGCAAACACAACTACCTTCTCACCGGGTAAATGGTGAGAGTGTAACTGCTGAAGAATTATGACTGTCAAACGTAGGCCTGTGCACGAGGAAGACAGCATGCAGAGTGATTTTTTTTAAAGATAAACAATTGCTGTTCATTGTTAAATCGATACTTTTTCATATTGATGAGATTGCCAGATTTTTCACTTATCTCACCTCTTGTTGTTTTCCTGAAGAAAAAAAAACTCCTTCTCAGTCAATTATCCCTGATGAGGAGGTTAGCTTTCTTCAGAGTTTGGCCTCTGCCTGTTTACACAGACGACACGTCTTAATAATACATGTTTTCACAAAAATAATCGATCAGTCTGGAGTAAATAAGAATGCCTGAGTAACTGCACGTTGTAAACGGAAGATGATAGATTAGTGATGCAAAAGAGCCACAGTATGCATAAACAAATTGAAAATTTTAGAAACAAATGTGGGCTACCACAGACTTGTCTGCTCGGTCATTTTCTTGCTGGCATTCTTATTATTTCATGCCAAAACAGTAAGTGCATTAATAGAAGCACCTGTTTACACAGATTCAGGGTGGGGAAACTGATCATAGTGATAGAATGTATTTTTAAAAAGATGTTACTGTAAAATTTCGGTACATAATTGAATATGAATCTACGCTAAGACAATTTTGAATTATGGCAGATTGACGAGTCGTTTCTCGACAGATTCCGGCAGTTTCATTCTGCAAAACCACATAAATAAAACATAAATCATCTGGCAGCTGTGTATCGTACAGAGAGAAAAAGCTGAAAGTTGAAATTTACATTTGCATTTATTAGTTTTCCCAAGTGAAAACTCACTTACACTACATTTTAAAATCAGTAGTCACTGAATAATGAAAGCGGTTACGGTTAAAACTTTTGGACGTTGAAGCCGGGGCTGCGCGAGCTCTGCGCGTCTCTTTTCTCCCTCCCGCGTCAAAGCTCATCAAAGCAGCACTTCCGAAAGCCCCGTCTCTCCATCTCCATCCCTCACTCTCCCTGTCAGGGGCCTTCCATCTCGGCTACCTTCCGTTTTGTTCTGCAACATTTCCAGGAATGATCGGGGGGACCATTAGAGTTAATCATTACGCACGCCAAACGGCCAAAAGGCGACCAAATAAAACCAACTGTTCACCTCAGAGTGAGACACAGAGTCTGGTTTTGACTTTAAAAGAAAAAAAAAGTATTCCTCACAGTCACTGCATCCTCCCATACAGACGAAGTTCACCCAGATCCAAGCGGTCCTGGCAATGCAACCCGGACTCCGGACAGCAGGTGCACATGCATGGATAGGTCCTGGAGCAGAATAGAAATCCATATTTGTGAGGGGAATCATCTCTTCCTATAGACACATCATGGGCCTCCTGTGTGAAACCAGCGGGCCTGTTGCAGGTGTGAGATGGGAGCTGTGGGAAGCTCTGCAGCCACTGCAGCCTCCATGCCTCAACTGTTAAATGTAACATTTTAAAGGTGATTTTATTTCTGTTATTCATTCCTAAAATCCGTAGGATGGGACTCTCATTAGGGGCGAATAAGCAAGCATCAACACTTTTTTTCGCTGTCCATAAGCATACGGATCACTTAATAGATCATTAACCACCGATATGCTGCTGACATGGACGCTTTTTTACATCTCGTCTCTCCATTACAGCCCGTTATCACCGAAGGGGGATAGCCGCCGGCAGGCCTGCCTGGATCTATTAGACGGTGGACTCGGGCTATATTAGAGAGCATTACGACCTAATGGGGCTGCCGTCGGGTCGGCCTCGCTGGGAAGAGGTTTTAGAACAGCTCGGCTCGGCACGGCACGGCTCGCTCGGGGCGCTTTTGAAGTTGGAGCTGAGAATTGAGAAGCTCGCCTGCAGGTTCAGGGAATAAAAAGAGGATGTCTGTAACTTGAACGCTATACCTGCACGTTTTTGAAAAAAAATCGGCTTGAATTTGTAATTTGAGTCTATCAGTATGGGGTGATATCCAGGCGCTCTGAGGCTGAAAAAGAAAAAAAGCAGTGAGTGTCTAAATGGCTTAGGGTGTTAGAAAGGGTCAGGATAAATGACCATTCTCTCTCTCGATAAAAGCTAAAAATCACATGAAGATTAAATACAAGCCAGAGTCGCTGCACTTTAATTATCCTTTAATCAAAATGGCCAATTATTATAATGTAATTCTGGTTCAAAACAACGATGTAGGCGCATAAAATCTTATAATAATATACAAGACAAAAATAGTAATGATAACAATAATGATAAAAGTAATAGTAGTAATTATAATGATAATAATAAAAAAAATAATAATAATAATAAATGATGACAAATAGGTAAGTGATGACCATAAATCAATCTGCCGTTTCTGTAAAGTTTCTGGTATTTGGTTAAAAGCTGCCTCTTTCTCCTTAATGGTTCATGGAAATGTTAATATTCTCTTTAAAATGTGTAATTTTATAATTTAATATATTTTTTGCTTTACATTTTTTTCCCTTCATAGCTGTGTATGGGAAATTCAGGTAAGACTTTTAGCTAAGTCGAAAAATATTCTTAAATTACCCAAACTATAACTTGCGTTTTTAAAAATCTAAACAAAACCATATTAGGGTATTATGACTTAGTGGGCGTGTGAGTTATGATGCTGATAGTTCATCACTGCTGCACAACTCAAACTGATTAAGAATTTAAACCTAACAAATAAGCCCTTCAATATCGTATCTAATCTTTGGCAGCCTCCTTTTACATCCAAGCCTGATCAATACGCTCTGGTCGCGGCTGTACTCAACCGTGGATATGAGGTGGAAACGAAATGATAATCCAATCGATCCTTCAAATTGACTCATTTACAAGCAGTTTCTTTTTACAGGGAAGCAAGACATTTGCTCACACTACTTCTTTTTTTGGGGGGGGGGCAGGCAATTAAAATACAGATCAAATCAATCGCATGCATCCTCTGCTGGAGGATCTGATCGTCTTTTGGCCAAACTACCTGTTAGGCAGTGTCAGTGAGAGGATTAAACATGTGACACTGAGTGCTTATGAGACTCAAATGACAGAGATGAATTGCTGTCAGTCATAATTGCGGGGTGTGACCTTTAAAATGGAGCAATTAGCGCGGAGATTTTAAAAAATCGCAAGCGCAAAATAAAAAGAAATCTATGTAAGCAGCATCTCACCAGCTTCTTCGGTTCATGTGTTGCCCACGCAGGGGCAGCCTTGAGCCTGTTTTCTGCTGAATCCCTCTGATGTGATGCTGCCCGGTGTAAAACAAACCGTCCGAGCCAAGAGGAGCCTGATGTGGGAATCTGAGGAGTAATAACAGGCTGTGAACAAAGTCAACTTTACTTTTACCAGAAACAATACACTTAACCCATAATGATTATAACACAGGGTTATACAAATACGTAGGCCTACAGGAGAGCTGTGGTCATATCATAGCAAAATGATTTTTAAAAAATCTATGGAGTTCAGTGCAGCAAGGTCACCATTGGGTCTCTATTGAGGATCACAGACATATATAAGTTATATCAAGAAGTGTATAGGATTTTATTATGATTTCCCACTGTGGGCTATAATATGGTCTAAACCTCAAAATCTGACTGCAAGTGTGTTTGTGACTGCAACATTAACAGCGGAATAACACAATAAAGGTATGTGTCCTTGTAAGTGAGAAAGGTCAAGATTCAACTTTTCAACACTTTTTAAAATGGGTGACCTATCATGTCGATCTTTATGTGGCAAATACAGGCTTGCTTGTGATTGGTTACTTTGTGGAAATGTAAACTTATGAAAGCACTGCAACATACATTAGGTGTAATTTAAAATATATATTCAATTCAATTCAATTCAATTCAATTCAGTTTTATTTATATAGCGCCATATCATAACAAAGTTATCTCAGGGCACTTTTATATTTATATATATATATGTCAATTTAATAGATTATTATTGAATCTTCAAAAAATAAGAATTTGCTCCCAGAACAAATCAAGTTGTTTCAAGCACTTTCATGACAAATAACACTGTCACGAAATTAAGGGACTAATGTGTCTCTCTTTGATAGATAGCTACACAGTTTTTCTGGGAAATGAAGTGCCAGGATTTTCCATATTAGCCCTTTTATATAAACATGGGGTATTAATATTGAACATTTTGTTTAAATATTAAGTTTTCTAAGGGAGTGTTGTGCTGTTAGAGGATTTTCATCGGGCGCTATAGTCTATAAATCACTCACATTACTCTCACTGAGATCTGAAACTGTCATTAGAGAAGACAAGGAGCGGTGCGTTACACCGGAGCCGCGGATAGTGTCCATGAAGTGAAGGCATTTCTCTCTCCCTGTCCTCCACTTTCCTCCCACCTTCTGCTTTTAGGGAAGTCGGTCAGCTGACTGTCTGTAGCTGTCAAGACTGTATTGTGCGCCCTCCTCTCCTCTGTCCTCCTCCTCCTCTTCCTCTATTTCAGCGCAGAGTCCCGCTCCCATTGGAGAGCTGAGCGCTACGGATCCAGCCTTTCAGCTCGACGTCACGGTGCGCTATAAGGATAAAGCGCTGGCTGGCTCCGAGCGCAGTCTGCTGGATACCACTGAGTGGGAGAGAGTGAGAGAGGCGAGCCTTGAAATCTCTGCGGTGCAGAGCTGGAAAAGCTGCTTCTCAGCGAAAATCAGACGCCCTATTTACTCTGCTTATTTGCTCCTATTATTTTCCTGGAGAAAAAAACGGACTTACAACCAAGAAGTTGCAACGAGGACTGGCGCCCGTCTCAGCGAACAAACGTGGTATTTCCTTTATTATTATTATTTATGCTGTTTTTTTGTGTGAATACACTTCTACTGAAGGGACTGAGGTTTTACTTTTGCACTGAGACGCATTGCTTTCTACCTCCTGCCTGGTCTCCCTGCCAGATTATCCCAGCAGAAGTAGGCTATATGACGCAAACCGTGTGCAGAGCATTAGTCTGAAAGTTTTCCGCCACTACTTTTTTTTTTTCGTTTTCCTTTTTTCCACCAATCACACGGTGTTTCATGCTACAGCAAGTGAGTGCACAGCGGTGGAGGAGCCAAAAGAACTATTGCATGAAACAAGAAAGGAGAGAAGAGACGCTGATTAATAAGTCAGTTTTTGCGACGCTTGCAAGTACCTTTGCTTATCTGCAAAAGAGTCGCGACAGCAACATGAGCACAGAGATGAGCATGGGCCCGGAGCTACCCAGCAGCCCTCTGGCTCTGGAATATGTCAATGATTTTGACCTGATGAAGTTTGACGTGAAGAAGGAAGGCCTGGTCGGGCTGGAGCGCAACGGGGTGCGCCAGTGTAACCGTCTCCAACCCCAAGGCTCTGTATCTTCGACCCCCATCAGCACACCCTGCAGCTCGGTGCCCTCATCACCCAGCTTCAGCCCCACAGAGCAGAAAAACCACCTAGAGGAGCTGTACTGGATGCCGAACAGCGGGTACCACCAGCAGATAGACCCGCAGACGCTAAGCCTGACCCCAGAGGACGCGGTGGAGGCACTGATTGGAGTCACAGCTCACGGCCACCCTCCGCCTCCGCATGTCCAACAGCAGCTGCAGCAGCAAGGCGCTTTCGAGGGCTACAGGGGCCCGCATCACCATCACAACCACCACGGCCACGGCCAGCAGCACCATCACCCATATGCGGGGAGCATCCCGCACCACGCCGATGAGCTGTCCGGGCACCCGGGCGGACACAACCACCCACACAGCCAACACCACCATCACCACAGCCAGGACCCCGACAGCCCGTCCCCGGTGTCCCCAGAGTCCCACCAGCCGCTCCATCACCACCGCCACCATCACCACCACCATCCGCACGGCCACCTGAGCCAGTCGGCGGCGCACCACGGCTCCGGGGGCGGACTCAACGTGGAGGACCGCTTCTCCGACGACCAGCTGGTGTCCATGTCGGTGAGGGAGCTCAACAGACACCTACGGGGCTTCACCAAGGACGAGGTCATCCGCCTCAAGCAGAAGAGGAGGACCCTGAAGAACCGGGGCTACGCTCAGTCCTGCCGGTACAAGCGGGTGCAGCAGAAGCACGTGCTGGAGAACGAGAAGACGCAGCTGATTAACCAGGTGGAGCAGCTCAAAGCGGAGATCAGCCGGCTGGCGAGGGAGAGGGACGCCTACAAACTCAAGTGCGAGAAACTGACGGGGTCAGGGGCCAATAACGGGTTCCGCGAGGCTGGCTCAACCAGTGACAACCCTTCATCACCAGAGTTTTTCATGTGAGTTGTCGAAGCCTTTTCTTGTGAACCCCCTCACAACAAACTTTCCCCTCCACCCCCACCTTTCCTTTCTCCACAAATGACTGACTGGCTGATGAACAAACGATAATAATCCACACCTCCCATACTGTTTATGATTATACTAATAACGGTAACAATTATATTCATATTAGAAGAATAATCCATCAAATAGTATTCTCATATATAATCATCTCTCCATCCACGTGTCAACTGAGATACAAAGAGCAACGTAGAGTGTCTGATCAATCGCAGCATCTTTGTAGATTAGTTGCTTGTAGTGAAGAGACTTTTTTTTTCTTCTTCAAAGAAGAGGATCGGCTGATGAACTTTTTTCTTCTCTTTTTTTCCCCTTTGAGGCTATACAGCTTTTAAATAATCTGTAAGTAGTGTGGGATGGCGTCGAGGCAAGTTGTCTTGTAATTTTGTTTTCCAAAAATGATGACATTGTTATGAAACAACAAGCAGGCCTGGCCTCGCAGCCTGCAACACACGAGACTCACATTCGACAAGTGGGCCCGCAATCTGAGAAAAATCTCCAAAAGCAAGACTCCACTTTATGCAAATTTAACTTCTGTCTACTAACCCGTCACTGGGGTGGGGAGGGACATTTTATGCAACATCTCATTGATTTATTGCCTGCTTGGTTATATTCGAATATATATTGAAACAAAAAATCTGCATTAAATATTAATCCTGCATGCTGGACATGTACGGTAATAATTTCTATTTTGTACTTTCACCTTCTCGTGTATATTAAGAGCATGTTGTAGATCTGCGCTTCTCCATAGTTTTGGGGGGTTTAGAGAAATGCAGCGGGGACAGAACAGCAGGACTGCCGGTGCAGTATCATATGGTTATGGGTTTCTTTGGGCTTGTAAATATTATGCAACCGCAAAACTGCACAACAAGATTGAGGAGGCTGGTTTGAACTTCTTTCTTTCTTTGTGTTGTGTTTTTATTTCATTTATTTTGTATGATTTTTTTTATCATTTGGGGTATTGATTGAGAGAGGAGTGCATTTTTTTCCAGTTGCATTTAAATCCTACAAGAAACTTTGTGTGTGTCAAGTGCACTTTTGGATAATGATTTGCAAGTTTTCATTTTGAAATTTGTGCAGACCTCCCTTCCAGGAAGACATACTATGATACTATATTGCATTATTATTCAACGCAGGCCTAAGTGCAAAGTTTTAGAGTAATATTTGGACACGTGTTCTTTGAGGCTGAGGAGACAAACATGTGGCCACAATATTATTGGACCCAGATTGCACAGCATAGGCTATTGCTACAATACTGTTTAACACACACACACACACACACACAATGTGGTTTAGTGCTCTGTCATTTTAATCCAACGTGGCTTTTGTGCCACTTATTCAGAAAAGTGCTGCTCTGCCTTTCTATTAACTCTTTACGAAACCACATCAAACCCAAACACAACCTTGTCCTCTCATTCCGATTGGCAGCCACCTGTAGCACATTATCACTGGGCTTAATATTAATGATTTATATTTTTTAACAATATTTAGGAAAAAAGTGCAACAATTTACTTGTCAGGGGTTTTATGTAGAGTTAATATTTAGATAACGCGAGCAATTTAATACAAAGTTTGACTATTAATGCTCTATGTTCTCCTGATTTTTTTTTCTGCCGGTCAGTAAAAAAGGGGACTCAGGTTGTGCAAATTCTCAAAATGAAAACAATGTGTATGTTATGTAATACGTTTTTATGTCTGTTTTATTATTATTTGATGATTCTGGTTCTGCTGGCCAGATGCATAGTTAAAGTTTTTATTTTAATGATTTAAATTAACAAACTGTCAGATCATATCGAATAAGCATGGTGCTTGCATTTGAAACCTATTGTTGAAAAGTCATGCATTTAACAATCTTTGGTTTGTTACTGATTCAACTGTGTTGAAATCGAACTGAAACTGCAGCAGCGGGTTGTTGTTTTGTTTTCACCTGTTCCATGTAGACTTTGCGGGGATCAATTTTCAATCCTGTTTATATAAATAATAGTTAAACACTTAAATTTGAACTGTTCCATTCAGGCTGGTTTCTGTTTCGTCTTATTTTTTGTTGTTTTTGGAAGAAATTGTTTCCTATTTTGCTTATTAAAGTCATTGAAATGGCAATAATTACCTCTCAGACTTTTTTCTGCCGCCATAGGAAAAGATCTGTGATGTGATGACAAAATCAGGCGCAGAATGAGTCATATTAACAACATATAAGCAGTAATTAATAATCCCACACACACACACACACACACACACACACACTGCAGTGACAGCACACTCACTTTCTGCCAAAAAGTAAAAACAAAATGTTGTTGATCGTAGCCACAGCACTCAGTAAGAAAATTTTGTGCAGAGCTTTAAGAAAAATATTTTATCTTTTAGGAACCTATTCGCACCGACCTCGAAAATTCCTTACATCTCAGTTGTCCTTGGCCTTTATTTTATTTTCAGACTATAAGAATGATGCGGAAACTTTTGGATCAAAGCCTACTGGCCTACTGTGATTAGATCACCGGGGTCTGGCCGTTTATGTGGCGCTGCAGGGAGATTCCTATACACGCTGCTGGCCTCTGCTGGCATGCTGACTTCTGCAGAAACCCCGCCGTCACAAGAGCGCGCGGTAAAAGGAGATCTTTGACCTTGCAACATACCGGAGAAGAGATGAAAACCCCACATTTAAATTAAGTGGTAAAACAATTTAGGGGGTTCGGCGTGCATGTATTTGAATACACTTGAAGGCTCAATCGGACTGGTTGTTACACAATGAGTCTTAAAAAAGAAAAGTCCCACCCTGTCGCCTAAATGCGCTGAGCCAGACCTCAGCTTCAAAATAATCCCTTGTGTGCGCCTGCGGGTGTGATCTTTTTATGGTTAAGATTAATGGGATTTATGATTGCCATGTGCCAACACACTTGCAATATCTTAGAAGACTGCATTCCCTCTAATTACTGCATGCAAATATGCGCACAAAATATCAACAAACACTGTCGTTCTTCAAACTGCATGTCCGCATAGTATGACAATAGAAGCAGATAAGTAGAAGAAGAAGAAGAAGAAGAAGGGAGTAAGTGTTGATCTGGTCCCGGTCTAGAGTTTCTGGTGTCAGAACATTATCTGCCCCGTGTCTGCACATTCTCAAGGACAAAACACGCTAGGCAGAGAATCAACCAATGAGACCCAGGGAAGGCGAGTCTAGTTTACATTCTCCCTCTCTCTCCCTCCCTCCGTCCCTCTCTCTCTCTCTCTCTCTGGACAGCCGCTGCAGCCTGGGGGCATGAGTGCAGCTGGGGTGAACCAGGAGAAAGAGGCCTATATTTACAGTTATGGTAACAACACAAAATCACAAAACTGTTTTTAGTTGTCTATAGGGGATCCTTTTCACCTTCTTCTTCAGATGTTATATAGAAGGTGCTGTGTGGGCAAGAGAGTGAGTCAGACACACAGAAGAGGAAACCAGGCTTTGTGCATTATGTACAGTATCATATGGTCTATTATGACTTCACATGTTGACGCTCAGCTGGACTCACAGAACTGAAAGAGCAAGAGTCTGAAAGCTATCACCAGAGAAATCAAACACATAACCAAACATTCACTTCTAATAAATGTAAAAAATTAGATTAAAAAAAGCTGTGTGACCGTGAACCATTTCACAAGAGAGGCTCCAAATCTATTTATGCCTCCTTTATGTTACAACTCTAAAAGCAATAAATAAATATTGGACCATTTGGGAAAAAAGAGAATCCTAATAATGTATTGACAATCTGATTTATAAATCAATACACACAAATTGATCCATTAAGGTGCATTGGTGTAATGTTTTGTTGCATTATCACTGCGTCATCACTGCCTTTTATGAATTACATGTGCACGATTAAAACGTTGCAGAAATGACAGTCACAAGACAACTTTTTGACCATTTCTTACCTGCAGGAACAATTTTAAAATTTTGTGAAGAACTGCATGTTTTTGTTGAGAGCCAGTGATGTGTAGTAGCCTACTTCACAGAGAAATGCATAGTGGAAAATTGTAAAAGAGAAAGTAGGGGAGAAAAAGGCAGAGGGGGGAAGTAGAGGAAAGCATCAGGCTCAGCTCAGCGGAAGAGCCAAGGACACAGTGACCAGGCGTACTGTAATGATTTTAGTCTCCGATCACACATTCACGCCCCCCCACAGAGATCCTATCTGCATTCAGCCTGCTCTGCCAGCCTCCACCTCCAGCTCCTTGTATCAGCAGCAGCAGCAGCAGCAGTGAAGAGCCCAGGCACGACAGCCCCAAACCTGGCCTTCTTCTGTTCATCGCACTGGACCCCACAATGTTTTTTAAGCTCCACTCAGTGACAGCAGAACAACGGCTTTTAGAAACTCTCCAAGCATTAGTCTGAGCCATGCTGCAGGTGTTTCAAAGCCTCAGAAGTGTGTTTGCGCATTTCTGTCTGCTCTGTACACTCAGACCTATAACACCATAAACTCATTTGCATCTTGCATGATTTGTAAGAGTGTGAGTGTGATTTTTGTGTGTGCTAACTTTACTGCATTTACTCCATTCACCAGGCTACATATGGTTATTTTAATTACTACCAGCTTCTATGTGGTTTGAACTCCATCTGTGTTATCATGTTGATTTAATTACATTTAGATAAAATTCCATTTAGGTATATTGCGTGCGCACACACACACACACACACACACACACACAAGCAGTCCAGCCCACTGCCACACCAGCGGTCCATTGACTTTCATTGGAAGTTACTTACCTGCTACTCTAAATCACAATGATTTCCCAGGGAATTAAAGCAGGCTTTTCCCAAGGGACACACACACACACACACACACACACACACACACACACACACACACTAGACAACATTAACCAGTTACTGAGAGGGTTTTTCAGAGTGTATTATGTGGGTGTGTGTTAGTGTTCACCAACCAATGCAAACACAATGAGAATAGGGGGTGAAAGAAATATGTTGCTCTAATTAGTCTTTGTCTATTTGTGTTTTGCTTTATACTGCTGAGCGTTGTCAGACGCTCCTTGGCGGTGAAAACGACTGCTTATGTTTTCCAACTACTCACCATATCTCATAGGTGTGTGTGTGTGTGTGTGCATGTGTTTCAGGCTGGCTGTTGGAATCTCACAGTTTTCAGCGCGCTGGACCCGAGTCAATGGCAATAAATCTTCACCATCTTCTTCTCCTCGTCTCTCACTCGTCATCTCGCTCTCCATCCTTCCCTTCATCTTCTCTCCTTCTATCCTCAGCCGAGCCCAGCCCTGTCTGGAGTTCAGATCAAGACAGCATCATTGTGTCTGTTATTTATCGTCAGCTTGTTACACACACACACACAGACACACACACACACACACACATATACATACAGACAAAAGATGCACACTCTTAAATAATTTCCTACAAATAATGACGTCAACCCACAGATTGAAACAAACAAACAGGTGAACATAAATATATTTTCTTACAGTATGTGGCCATTACATGCTGCCATACACACAGACACACACACATGCATATAAACAAAAACACACACTGACATGTGCTCAAATGTAAAGTTTGTGGGGAAATATTTTGTTTTGCATGCTACATTTTGATGTGGGAAATTGTAGCTGGCAGAAAATGCTCTTCCATATAATAAATGCTTGCCCAATGCTTGACAGTAACAGTACGATGAAAACTGTACGTTCATGTCATACTGTAATTACATCAACATTAATGATAATATCTCAAAAGGCTCCATTTCCACATGGTTGCAGATGAGAAGTAGCCGCTGCTTTCCGCTGACCTCGTCCACCGCAGCCTCTCTTCGTGATGAATTTGTACCTTCATGGTCACAACCAGTCAATGGTCTGTATGATGGATACCTATGGCCATGGCCGCAGTGAGTCGATGAAAGTGACCCATGTGTACATCTCTGCTTCCGGGATGTGAAACCCAATTCCGGGTGGGATTGATCCATGTCTGGCCGTTGCGGGGATAAGGCCAGAGAGAGAAGATAAGAGCAGACACCGAGCGGTCAATGATACGTTTGAACCATCAACCTCTAATGCAAACAGGACGCTATGATGTCCACCCCCCCCTCAGACTTTTAAAGATATACAGACCATATTTCATCAGGACACGTGAAAGGTGCTTGCTGCCGTTAAAGCACTGCTGACTTTCACTGAAAATCAGTGGAGAAGGAAAGCAGCAATAATGCAACATAAAAGTACTCCATTACAATCAAAGTCCTGCACTGACAATGTCATGTAAGCAAAAGTACATAAGTATTATTTGCAAAATAAGTAAAGTAAAACTACTTGTAATGCAGAAAAATGGCCCCTGTGAGTGTTACACTGATATATTATTTTATTGGATTATTATTACGGATACATTAATGTGTAAGTAGCATTTTACTGTTGTAGTTGGTCGAGGTGGAGCTAATTTTAACTATTCTATATACTGTTGGGTAGTTTAATCTATAACAGTGCATCATATTTTTGCATCTAAAATCTTAAATAAATGCAGTGGAGTAAAAAGTACAATATTTCCCACTGAAATATAGTTGAGTAGAAGTATAAAGTAGCATCAAATGGAAGTACCTCAAATTTACATTCCGCCACTGCTAAATATATTACAGATGGGCTCAGAGGAATCACAAAGTGAAATAATGCAGAATCATCTTGGGAGCGTAAAGCATGAATATGATCCAGTTGGTGCCAAAACAACTGAATTAATTGACAACAATTTTGATAATCAATTAATCGTTTGCGAATTGCTTGTTCCAGCTCCACAAATATGAGGATTTTGCTACATTTCTCTGTCTCATATCATTGTTAATTGAATATATTTCAGTTTTGACTGCTGATCAGACAAAACAAGAAATTTGAAGACGTCACCTTGGGCTCAGTGAAACTGTGATGGGCCCTTTCACTATTCTCTGACATTTAATAGACTAAACAATTAATTGAAAAAATCCTTAGACCAAATTAACAAATTCCAGATCCAATTATCTAGGTGAAAATGTCTATAAACACTATTTTCTATTCACCGACACACTATAGATATATATCCCACCAGTCAATTAACTCTACCGAGTACCTGCCTTGCATGAGTACTGTTGGTGTGCTGTATCATCTCCGCCCTGTGTTCTGTGCTCTGGCCTGTTGTCGCCCTAAGATGTGAAGTAAATAATTGAATGGATCCATTAATAAATAAAGTGCAGGGGGAGAGAGGAAGAGGAGGGAGGGAGAGGAGAGATGGGAGAGACAGGTCACTCATCTCTACAATCACCGTGCAGGGAGTGGCATGACTGCAAACACGCTGCCACTTCTCTCTCTCTCTCTCTCCCTCGCTTTCGGTGCTCTTTTTCTCCCTAGGAGGTGTCTGGACATAATAAGCATTAGCTGTAGTGAACTCTGACTCTGAGCTCGGAGCAGGATGTGGCATTTCAACATATTTCCTCTCTGATCCACCGGGACAAGGCTACTTCCTGTAAAACAGGTGGAGGGAGGTAACATGGAGCTACCACCACAGAGCCGGGCCAAGTCTACCTTCGACCCAGACAAACTGTTTTCCAGTAGGCCTTGGTAAATTCCAATTGGTGGGTGTTATTCCTATATGCTATAGCCGGTTATTTAATATAAAAACCTGCCAAGGGAGCCGTAACTGAAAAAGCGAAATGAAGTTGTGGTTTTGAACCATATAGAATTTTACGAGGATTCATTATCAGCTATTGAAAAGCTGCAGTAGTAGCTGCAAATTTATGTTTCCTGTTACAGTAGGTGCCTTTTTGCCTGCTGATGATTTCATTCTAACTTTATCTTCCTCCTCAAGAACACAGTCATTGCACCAGATGTTTGTATTTATTTCTGCCTATATTTGTCTATCGTTTGGGAAATAAATCAGATAATGCAATTCTGCACCAAATAAGGGAGTTTGAATCCAAGTTCTACCAAGAAAACAAAAAAAGCCGCCCTCAAGTCACATCACTGCTCTTACATGCCCAGAAAGTTTTTTTTTTCCTCTTTACTAATTCTATACTAATGCTCACTCACTGCTCTCTGCTTTCTCTCTCACCCATTCAACCCATTCTCGCATTTTCTCTCTTGCTTTCCCCTTGTTTTCTCCTTCTCCGGGCCTTCTTTTTTATTTTACTGCCTGATCTCTATTTAGATTTCCTCGTTTGGAGTTGCCACAACGCTCCCCGCTGCCAACATCTGTAAGTGGTTTGGAGGCAAGAGACACTATGGAAAAACATCAAAAAATAAAAAGAGCAGAACGGCGCTCTACTACCAGGGCTAGATAGAACAGAGGCTGTGAAAATGATACAAACTGCACTGGGATCAGAGGCACACACAGGCGGCAGGCCGGGCTCCGGCTGACTGAAAGCACAAAGTTGACAGTGGAAGGATATAAGTGTCTGAATCAGGGAAAGACATTCATATATTCTGTGCAAAACATAAATGTAATACCTGCACATACTGTACTGTAGCTTAGATGGGTGGGGGTGGTGTGTTGAGTTCTTGGGACCCCACAGTTTGGGTTTACTGGGGATTGACCCCAATCACGTGTCAGGTTTTAGGCAGATTGGATTTAAGCTGCAGCACTTTTAAAGAGATTATGTTATTGTAACAGATTAGGGGAAGTAGATACATTGAAGGGAGCTAATGAGGGGTTTCTCCCCTCCCCAGCTGCCAGCCTAATTCAGTGCTCACTGTCCTGTTGATAATACACACTACAATTGTATTACTGTGGCATTAGAGGCTTTACAGTGTTGTGGCAGTGAGAGCCACTCTGTTGACAGTGTGGTAGAGATTCAGATGGCTGTGTATTGTGTTTACTATACCATTTTGTGTGAGCATGTGGCTGCTCTTTATACACATGCGTAAGGGAGAGAGGGAGAGAGAGAACGGAGAGTTTGTGTGTACAGTAGGGTCTCATTAGGTAATGAGGATGATTACGCTGCATTAGGTGGTGGAGAAGAGAGGCAACAGCCACAGGGTGGGAGGGGAGAAGGGAACATGTGTCTGTGATTTGCGGCATAAGCACATACCATTTAATTGACACAAGCTCTCTCTGTCTCCTGATTGGTGCAGAGCTGTCCTCTGCATGTCTGTTTGGCCCTCTCTGTCCTTGACTCGGAGGGCAGAGAGACAGATGTGGTGTGAAAGGGGCGGAGTAGGGGAATACAGAGAGTGTGGAAAGGTACTGGACTGAAAGTCGGCTGCAGTTAGAGGTAGAGAGTGGAATATTGGACGTGCGTAAAAGTGTTTTGTAGGTCAGTCCGTCGCAGCCATGTAAAGCAGAGGAAGACGATGGAAAGGTTTTGTCTGGGAGTCCCCATGACAGATTGTTGAGTAATGCTATATGACTCTTCTAAAGGAGTAGTGGAGAAACTACGAGAGCATCATCCAACATAGAGGAGCAGTTGGCTGAATGTGTGAAGACAGGCTTCCCTTTGCATGGAGCTGCCCTCTCTATTCCCTTTCTATAAGTAGGAAGGTATTTTTACCCAGGATAAAGTGCTGACCCAGTCTCAGGTAATTACACCCCTGTTGGGCTCTGGCACAGACATGTCAGGGCGGTGCTGAGTGCACCTTACACCCTAGCTACGGGTAAACCACACTTATCTCACTATTTACAAGCGACTATAGAGCCTCACTCCACATGAGAGAAAGAGGGAGGAGGGCATACCTTGGCAAAGCCAGGAAACCTTTCTCCTGACAGAGGCCCACTGACGGGATGTCAGTGGGCCTTTTTGTGTTCATCAAAGAACACAAAAAGGACACAAACGAAATGAAACTATATTCCATATTTATGCAGAGGGTGTAATCAAAGTAAGGAAAAAAGCAACGTAAATAATGCCAAACTGAAGGATTCTGGCAATGTTGTGGCCATGTGTGGTACATTTTCTGGCATGAATTCAATCCAATAATCCCTAAGAGGGTTAAGCATGTTCTAATCACTTCCAACATAATAATGTTGAATGATCATGAATGATGCATATGTTTCTTGGAAGTGGTTTTCAAAAGAAAACAATGGCTCTATTAACATGTCAGGATGTGCTGATGTTTGGGAATGATTTGAGGAGCATGACACTGACTTTGTTTTTAGACAGAGTTGTTAATAACATAATAATATAATGCCAGCATATGATCCTATCTAAACATACAGTACATGAAGGTATTTACGTAAGCCTGGCCCAGGACCAACAGAGCCTGAGGGTGTTTGGGCCGAGTTCAGTTTCATTTTCAGGCTCAAACCTAAAATATAAATAACACTACTGAACATGCAATGCTGCTGTTTAATTCAGGTTTTAATAAGAAAACTACAATGATAGACTAAATACAGCGCATGCTGGTAATTTTGTCCTTGTCTTGTCACACACCCACTAAAAGTAATGGCAAGTCAACAGGTTGCAACTTGCTCGCTTGCTAAGTTTGACTGTATCGGACAGATAGTAATAGAGAATATAAAAAAATCAAATGGTTAAGGCACTGATGTTGATAGAGAAAAAGACAGTTTTAAGGTAAAAATATTGGCTTCAGGCTGAAAAAACTTTTTTAGTTGTCGGGCCAGGATGGGCTCTGGTCTGAATTAGGCCGGGTCAGACTATGGCTGGATTTTCAAGCCAATGCAGTGTCTGACATGAACTGTTTTAATAGCTTCAGAAGGATGGAGGGTTCAAATTGTGATCACTTTGAATCTTCTGTTAAAAAATGATTACTCTTTGTGCGAAGGCTGGACCAAAACCATAACAATAAAAACATAACCCACCACCACAAGGCAAAGTAATTACGTTGGTGTTTCATTTATCATAACCATGCGCTGTATTTAATGTTGTCAAGATGATATTAGCCCTGTTTCAGCCTCCATTCCACGTATAGTCTTCTACTACATGCCTTTAAGAGGAAAGTCTGCACTAAAGCCACTGAACATGTGTTTTTCAAACTTTGTCTGTGAGCAGAGCAGGAAATCCTTAGACCCAGTTGTCTTTACAAGAGACTTTCTCCAGTATCTATATATCTTCTCTCCCATTAAATGCATGTTCTATGGAAACTATGTGCTGTGTGTTGCTAGGCAAAGCAGAGGCTAAGGGAAATGGCTGTGGTCAGACCATAGTCCTTGAAAGAGAGGAGGAGAGGAAAGCAGAGAAGAGGACAGAGGGGGAGAAAAGAAATAAACGGAAAAGTGAAGCACTTTCTGAATTTGAATCATTTACCTATGTACACATGCACACATATGTGCACATAAAGACACGCACAAACGCGCTAGGACTGTTCCAGCTGAGGTGCTGTGTGTAATAATACGCTGGTGGGAATGTGCCACTGCACGTTAATTCTCCCTTCACGCTTGCGCTGAGGAACACAGAGCCTCTAATTGATGCTAAACAAACTGCTGACCCAGACTCAGGATGAAGGTCTGTCACTGATGCACACGCAGAAACACACACTGGTACACAAACCATAAAATGTACTGTTTGCCCCAAATTCACAAAAAGTGAACATGTACAACTCCAGCCGAACAAATCCAAGGTTCCCTAAATTGTCAAACACTTTTTTTTTGTGTTCTATAAGAGGCTTATAGGTGCAGAGCTTGAAAGTCATCCACCACATGCACAAGAATGAGACGCCTAGGTGGCAATCTGCAATGTCCTTGGCTTTTTGGAGGTACATTTGGGAGTGTGTGTGTGTGTGTGCATGCCTGTGTTAGGAGAACCTTCTGGAGGGTGGGGGGCCTGAGAAGGTAAACTCCTACTCATCCTTGTCACACACAAACACAGGCATACATACACACATGCCGGCCCCTAAAGGAAGCTCCTGGGAGGCACAACGACGCCTTTGTGCGGGCCAGATTTCCCATGTCTCCCTGCTCCAGCACACAGATAGATCATCTCAGTATAGCCTGCTGGATGAAGGGCAAGTGCATGCACGCCGTGCAGAGAGAGAAAAAAAGGGAGGGATAAAGAGGGAGCAAGAGTGGGAAAGAAGTTATAACCCAAACCACTTCTTTCCTTTCTCTTTTCACACTTTCCCCTTGTCTCATGTCTCCCATGTCTTTCCCTCTCTCTCTCTCTCTATGTACACTCCCCCTTTTCTCTCGCTCTCTCCGCAGAGGAATCCAGTCTCTCCGTTGGGATTGGAGCTCTTTGAAGGTGATCCAGAACTGTACTGCTTGCTGCCTCTGCTCTCCTCCCTACCTCACTCCCTCCCTACCTCCCCCCCTCTACCCTCCACCCTCCGCTCCCACCCCTCAGCCCCTCGGGGGGGCCTGGATCCCGCTCAACCGAGAGCAGCCGTGCTCCAAATCCAGGCCCGGGTTTAACGCTCCTGCCGCAGGCCTCGCAGGCTGTCCCACTGCACCACAGAGAGACAGAGAGGTGGGAGGCCTGAGAAGAGAAGAGCGGTGGGGGGGGTCACATTCATAGTGCATAGGCATTTGAGACACGGAGAGATTAGGAGGGAGATGCTGCTCCACCAAGCAAACGTTTCTCTAAATCCAGCTCTCCCCTTCCTTACCGATCATCTCTCCCCTTTCCCCTCTCTCCTTCACATAACTGTTTATTTTCCCTTTCATTTCATCCGCACACTCCCTCCCCTTTTCCATCCCACTTCCCCTCTCTTCCCTTCCCCTCTTCCCTCCATCCCAAGGGCAAGCTCACAGACTCGTCAGACTGGTTTCTTTGGCACACCTCGAACACACAAACACACACTCGGATGCCAACATACACTCAGACGCATACCTCTTTACTTTAAAAGGGGGTCCTTCGCTCAATGGCTCGGAGTCGAGCAGGAAAAGACAGAGAATGACAAACAGACAGAGGAGGGGGGAAAAAAGAGAGAAAGAAGCAGATAAAGGGAGGGAGTGAACAGGAGAGATGTGCATTCCTTTGGCTTGCCTGGCTTGGGAGTGCAGGAGACGTGTTGCTGGCTGTTTGGTTTATTATCCCCAAGCCATATGGGTTGGCAAGCTTTTGGGGCGTGGTGGGATACATTTGCGTGTGTGTGTGTGCGTGTGTGTGTGTGTGTGTGTGTGTGTGTGTGTGTGTGTGTGTGTGTCAGGGTAAGGCAGAGAGTGTGATTATACTTACATTGTGTCTTTTATCACCTACAGTACTGCATCTGTGTGTGTGTGTGTGTGTGTGTGTGTGTGTGTGTGTGTGTGTGTGTGTGTGTGTGTGTGTGTGTGTGTGTGTGTGTTCCAGGCCACAATAAGCTGAGGAACCACACTTCCAGATTACTGCTTTCAATAAAACATAAAGAGCTTCCAGTACCTACATACCAATTCATACCACACATTTATACACATGCACACACAAGCAAATTTACACAAGCTGGAAATTTCAGCCATTTGTGATGTAAGTGCAAACTTAATTGATTGCAACTTAATCATAATGACATGGTAAGATTGTACTCACAAAAGTAATTACCAAGTTCTGGGAACATACAATTATCTGGGTTGTCCTGTACATTTGTTTTCTGCACTGTAGTGTTCATATATTGAGAGTTACTGAGAACTGCAGTCACATTCCTAGTACATTATATGTCAACATACTTCACCAAATAAAAGTGATTATGATTTTGATGTGTATGTTGGTTGACGTTGAAGTTGGTCCGTAAATTGTGATGGATGCTTAGAACAGACAGTTTGCAGAAATAATTTCACCTTTATCCACCTTTATTTTCTCTTCCAAGTAGGTTTGGCAAACCTACAGATTTTATCAAAAAACCTGTATGATCATCTAACTGCCCATGATTGTTGCCCAATTATTTTAGTCATGTTGCCTTGTTACCTAACCCTGTCTCCTACAAATTACGTTTATATACAAGTAATTTGCAATAATGCACACTTCCGTTTTCTATTAACCCAATGAGGAAATATTAATTAACATATCTAACAAGTAGCAAAAATGTTGATACTGAGCGCATCTGTAAAATGTTCATTGAAGCATTCGATCAACTCATTGCAATACAATTGGCACTCATAGTGACGCCAGCACTATTAAACTATTTATGGTTATGTTTAGGCACTGGCAGCACTTGGTTAAGGTTAAGGAAAAATTGTGGTCTGGTTTAATGCTAAAAAAATAGTCTGCAGTGACTTGAAGCATGAGACATTACGTGTTTATTTACATTTAACCAAAACCTTGATCTTTCCCCAAGCTTAACCTTAAATGCTCCTGTTGCCCCTAACCTAAACACAGATGGGAGTCCTGCGCTCTGCACATCCGCAATCCACCCAGATCACCTCCCTGCAGCTCAGGTGTGGTACATAAATGTGCCACTTCATTCACTTAAAAAAAAATGTTGCCTCTGAACATAATCCAGGCAGCAATTACGTTTTTCATCACAACTTAATTGGGAAAACAATTTAGTAATGTATAAATGTAATTCCTAGGAGACAGGAGTGTTGTTCCCTGAGCTCAGTTATTAACATGGTGACTACATTGTTATTATTCTCAATAGGAATGACGGCCAAAGCTGCAAAAATAAGATTCAACTCAGAGTCCTTCTTTAAATTTAACAACCAATCAGCAGCTCCATAAGCAGATTCTTTATTTTTTGCATTCCTCAGTTATTTTCCTCTATCCACTGAAATTCTTCTGACTCTGTTACTTTCATCTTAATCACCTCTCTCTGGCTTCTCCCTGTTCTAACCCTTCAACGCCACAAGGGTCAGCAGCGGTGTGTACGCTGTGTGTACCTGAGTGGGACTGCTGCTGAAGGTGTGCGCCTTTTGTGTGTGTGTGTGTGTGTGTGTGTGTGTGTGTGTGTGTGGAAGGAGCAAGCTATCTATAGCCTGTGTATCTCTAGGGATTTGAGTCTTAAACTCCATATTCATGACACATCACTGTGGGGATTAGAAGGGCATCATCAGATAGAGGGGCTTACGTCAGCGGGCACACACACACACACACACCCTCACACACAGAAAATTACACAGACACACACTTTCAGCAGCAGTCTCACCCTGATAAGCACAGCATACACACTTTCCAGGAAGTTCTTCACTTATTTCTGAAGGAAGTGCCTTTCTTCCATACACGCACATTAATAAACCAATGAAAGGATAGAGAGGACACCTCTCTATGACTACAGCTGGTATGTCATGGCAGAGCAGTAGATGATTGCTTTGTATCAGTAACCAAAATAGTTCAGTGTTAATTTGAGCAGTGATCATTTGCCTATTTGAAATTTACAGCCTCCAGCGTTCGTCTAGCACTGCCAATACAAACACTTTGAGTTGGACTGGGGAGTGCAAATTGTTGAGAAGAGAACAAACCGAAATGTGTGAGATGGAGGTGGAGTTGGGGGGGTTGATTAAGGCCAAACCACATGGAAGTTGATCTGCAGGGGACGTGGAGAGGGAGGGGGTGTTAGTGCAGGCAGCATGGATCTGTGTTGTGATTGTTTGTTCATGGCTGTGTGTGCGTCCGTCTGTATGTGTGTGTGTGTGTGTGTGTGTGTGTGTGTGTGTGTGTGTGTGTGTGTGTGTGTGTGTGTGTGTGTGTGTGTGTGTGTGTGTGTGTGTTCTTATCTCCTCTGGTCCACAGCAGCAGGAGCATCAGAGGAAGCATGGCCTTTCCTTCCTGTGCCTTTCACACTGTCACAACACACATGAGCCATAAAACTCTGTGGCTCCGTCCAACCTATAGAGAGAGAGAGAGAGAGAGAGACAGAGAGAAGAGAGAGAGGGGGGTTTGCTTGTGAGCGCGGAACATGTGTGTGTGATTTGTGGCATACAGCACATACCATTTAATTGACACAATCCTCCTTCTGTTTGGCGCAGAGTTGTTTTCTACTGGGAGGGAAACAGGGAGCAATTGAGGGTGAGATCGAGAAACAGCTGAGGTGAGTGAGGAGGAAAAAGTGGCCTAGCAGCGGTAGAGGGTACTGGGACAGTGGATGTTCAGTATGGGCTGGTGCCCTCCACGGGGGAGCTGAGGAAGGACACTTCTCTACCCTACATTCTGCACCTGGCGCTGGGCTCTGGCAGGCAGCCATTCCCCCCTGCTTCCCCTGTTTCACCCTGTGCTATCCATCCACTGCTCAACAGCACCTCAGCCTCCCTCAGTCATCCCTCTCTGTCAGTCCCAGAGTTGTCAGTAGCACTATCATTCACAGTCTGGTTTACACTATCAAGCCGGGGAGGCCCGCTGAATAAGGTAATAATTGAGATATGTTACTTGTAATTGACAATATCTGGTGTGAAATTCATAAAAAGGTTTTTGTGTAAATATTCGTTTTATGGAAATGATCCTCAGTTTGATCCAGTTATATGCTCTGTCTGCATGAATAACACAGCGTCATCAAGGAGAAGTGGTGGAAGAAGATTGAGGCTGCCTTTCAATTACCAGGTGATGAAACTAGCTTGCAAAGAGCAGAAAACCTCTCCGTTTACACGGAGCTAAGTGAAAAGGTATTGTGAGAATGACAAGTGATTTAGTATGCATTTGAACTGCCTGGTCTGACTTGTTGAGGATCATTCCTGAAACGTTTTGAAGCAGTCTCAGTCACAGTTTCCTGCAGCCAGTATAGCGGAGAAGGTCCACCTAAAGACTCTCTCTGTTTAAGTCAGAGGAAATTATTACACTTTCATAAAATATTACATTAACCTTCAGGGTAAAAGAGCTGTATCACTGTCAGTTTGTCAGACTCCACATCCACTGATCCTTCCTTATAAGGGTATCTTTCAGTGATAAATGGCTAACTAAAGTGTCATTACTTGATGTCATTACTATGTCAGCATTGGCTTGCCAGGAAAAGTTACTTTTGTTAAAAGCTTTTTATATTGTATTTTTATAATCACTCCTGCACAACCACAAGAGGATCAAAATAAGCACATATCGAGCCAAAATCACATGAAGTAGCTTTTAAACTTATTCGGTTAAAAAACACTCTACCTTTGGTCAGTCAGTGTCTGAAACTGATCATTTTCTGTACCCTGAAAGATGAGTCCATTTAAATATAAGGATAACCTTGGTATTCTACTGTCTTTTAAGTATGATATACTCACCGCCTCTAGGCTTGAGAGGTGGCTGTGAAGAGTTTGTAGGTTGCTCCTTTGTGGAGGACAGAAGGTATCAGCTTGAAGTCACAGCAGTTACAATGGATTCCAATGACAAACCGCAGTCATGGCAAAAAAAAAAAAATGAATGAAAACATAAATAAGTGTCAACTCTTATGAAAATTCCCCCAAAAAACCTTTTCAAACTGCCTCCTGATTCATATTCGACTTATCCGCCGTTGATCTGTACTATATGTTCAATATTCGATTTTGGTAAAGTGGCGACAGTCAGGGGCCCAAAAAGACTTTTTTCCCATATACAATCCTTAAAAACCTTTTCAAAATGGCCGCACACTACCACAAAACAAGAACGTGCTGGATGCAAAAACAAACAAACAGATAACACACAGCTATCTCCACTGCACCAAAAACATGATCTAAGCTACAAAAGAACCAGCAGTAACACAATGAATGTATTAGTCACAAAAAGTGTCAAAAAAAACCAAACAAACTCTGAAATTATCATCTGATCCTCTGTAATATTCTCATGTAATTGGAGCCATTAATCAGTATATTATTTTTGGGCCATTCATGTGTGGAGGGGTCAACCTGCTCACCCAGAGAAGGACTTGTGTAACGCGAATGCTCTAAAATGCGAACAAATGCCTCCGGTGAGCAGCGTTCACAGGAATAAACATGGTATCCAGTTGTCTTAACACATACATCCATTATGAGGAGGCCGTGCTGTGACATGGAAGTAGTAGTTCTGGATCCTAAGAGAGGGATAGAAACACTGTCCTAATCAATATACTATAAGTACAATATATAATGTACTGTATAGAAAACACACAACATATAAAACTGTGGGAAATGGGGATCACTGTGTACACAGGTGGTGTTTTGCTGCACACACACGTGCACACACACACACACACACACACACACACAACACTCTCTTTCCATAGAGTACTGAGGTGGGAACGGTGCCAAACCAACACTTCATTTCAATTTCAAATCCGAGGCCTGACTTTGACCTTTCAACACAAAACTAGTTATAGACTCACTCTCAGCTCTCCTGTCTCTCTCTCCACGTCTGTTTTGCTGCTTGTCAACACACACTCCTCGCCTTCATCTTGTCTAGGATTTCAATCTGATTTGTCTTCTTTTTTTTTTCTTTTTTTTTCTGCTTTTGCGTATGCCGTCACACCTCATCTTGTGACGACTTCCTAAGTCTCCTCACGAGTAACCGTAAGTGACTCATACAGGCTCATCCTTGGTTACTTCCTGTTTCCTGCGGTCTTTGAGCAGTGCTTCCTGTCTCTGCCGAGTTCTGTGGAATGTCACTTTTCATTATTATGGGACATTGACACATCTGTCGGCGCAAATAATGAGAGAGAATTTCTCTCTGCTGTTAAACTGTCAACGCTGATTGTGTGAAAAAGAGAAAAAAAAAGAGGTAGGAGGGAAAGTGAGAAAAGTGAGAAAAAAAGGGTGTGGGTAGAAGAATGAGTCTGCAACCAGCAAAGACACGTTTTATCAATATTTGCATACTTGCATACTGGAACTTTTCAAAATGAATACTACTAATAATGCCAAATATCCCTGTAGGTATACCTTTAGAAAACATTTAAGAAAACTTTATCTATTTCAGGATGTGATTGTGACATAACCAGTGACATAAGCCCATCAATAGCATGACAGAATGAGATTTACAATCATTTCTCACTTCATCCTCCAAATGTTAAGTTTTCTGATCACCAAATGGCAGTTACACAACGCTAGAGATGGGGAGGGAGCGTGTTGCTCTAAGCCAGAGGAAGGGCGTGTGAGTGTAAAATAACACCAAAAACTACACCAAAGGAAGAGAGGAGATGGAGAAAAAGAGTGGGAGATGGAGAGGGGGTACCCAGGCGGGTCTTCCAAAAACCTGTCAAGGTATTTCCTTCTGCAAACACAAAATTTGTGGGACTGTACAGAGAGGCGCGCTGATACACACACATACACAAAATCCAACATATAAGGCTAAAAATACACAGCAGTGGTCAACAGTACAACTTTGATTTAACACATTCTTTGATTGGGTAGGTCTCAGGCCAACTCCCGTTTTCCTGTGCAGCAGTTACTGCCATCCACAGCTTTACGAACACACACACGCACACACCAACTTAATGAGCCATTCAATAGCCCCACAAGCTCCAGACTTTGTGGGCTTCCTCGCCAGTGTCCAAGTCCCTCGGTATCTCAGGCCTTTAACACTCCCACTCCAGATACACTCAGTGACGCATGCACGCACACACACATGCACACACACACAATCACACTATTCCTTAATTTGGTCAATGTCTCCTCACTCCTAATTCTACCCCGCATATGCCTGCACGCTCTCACATAAATATGTATACACCTACGCACACACAGACACACACTATGTCCCACTGCTCTCCTTCTCCGCCAGCTGTAGTCCACCCAATGGGTTTACATAGCCTGCTGAACCAAGACGAAGAGAGAGAGACAGAGAGAGAGAGAGAGAGTATTGGATGGACAGACCAGGGCTGTTTGTCTGAAGGGGCTTTCCTGTTCCATTCAGGAAATGGTTAAAGAGGGGGAAACCAGCAGGAGCAGGAGAGGCGAAAGCAGGATGAAAATAAACCAGACAACAAACCAAATCATAGGAGAATGATACCAGGAGAGAGCAAGTCAGGCATGAGGAGAAGGAGACAGAAGTGATGGCTTGAGCAAAGAAAAGGTCACGGATTCTTGTGGAAACATCTGTCCCGCTGTTCAGAGAAGCCACAATCTCCTCTCCTCAGCTGCTTCTTTCACACACACTCCCCGCCGCAGGTTAGATCACAGATTAGACTGTAATGTAAACCTGCAGGGTATTATAACAGCGATGTAGCATTTTGCATTTCGACTTCCCCAACTGTGGTTGTTGACTCACAGGCTCAGCTCAGTGTGGATTGTGGTCTCTTCGTGGCAAATGCCTCGACCTTTCCCCCCTATTATTTTGAAATCAAATCAACACGCAGCTGTGAATGGATGTAAATGATTTACCTATAGTGTGTGTACATTTTTTGCTGTATTGCCACAGTGTGTTGCCACTGTGGTGTGTAGTTTGTGCCCTCTGGTCATGGATAGGGTTAACACTGCGTCTGCCCTGGCTGGCTGTCTAGACCCGATGACTGCAATATGTGTGTGTCCATGTATGTGTTTGATGGTGGTGGTGGTGGTGGTGGAGGAAGAGGAGTAAACAACCATGAATCACTAAATATTGATTTAAAGCTGCTAATTACTCCTCAGTGTCCTCAGGTGAAGACAGCAAGAGTGAAAAACTAGCTTTCACAACATTTTCATGCCCTCTTCTTCTTTTGTTCTTGTTCTCCCCCGAGTGCAGGATATCTGGTAAAACAAATTGTATATATTATGAGTCATGGGCACGGGAAAAAAATGAAAAAGTGGAGAAGGGCCACAAACGTAAACAGAAAAACATCTTTACCAGTATAACTGAGATTTTTAAAACTGTGATTTCTGTGTGTTTAAAGGAATAGTTCGATATTTTGGGTAATAAGCTTATTCGCTTTCCTGCCGAGAGTTACATGAGAAGATTCTATAGTATAAGTTATAAGTTATGTGCTGGAACTTTCTTGTCCAGGCCACTGACTTCCAGGAGTCTTGTCGTCACCGTGAGATTCCACTAAGTCACTGATCTGTGGACAGAGCCAGACTAGCTGTTCCCCCTTGTTTCAAGTTTTGCTTAAGCTGGCTCTGGCTTTATATTTAGCATACAAATATGAGAGTGGTATCAATCTTCTCAGCAAGAAAGCGTGTTCTCCCAAACTGTCAAACTATGAGATTAATTTCACCCATGTGCTATCAAACATACTATTCAGGCTAGTTAAGACTTCTTTGGTTGTTGTCCGACCTCAAGTCACAAATAAGTGAGCGTGTACATTCGAATGCGGGTCACAGGTCCTACATGATAAGGATTGGGGGGGGGGGGTGGAGCTGGGCACACGCTGTTCTGTTCTGATCCTGCTGAGAGCAAAAACCGCAAACGCACACATGCAAAAGACACACATGAGAGAATCAGGGAAAGTCAGAGAAAGTGCAAGAGTGAGAGGTGGCGAGAAAGAGGGATGCGACATATAATTGTGCTCTAATGAAACATAAACAGTGCAGTCTGAGGGAGTGTGTCTGGGCAGGGCCCCCGGCTGGCCTAAAGGCCTAAAGGCTCTGCTCTCTTAGGCTCTTAATTATGACTGAGGAGGTCAGTCACGCCTCCTCTAACCCGTCACCAAATACTCTAAGTATTGTAAATATTGTGTGTGTGTTTGTGTTTGCGTATCTCTCTGCGAGTCTGTGTGTTTATGTGTGCTGTGTGCGTCAGAGAAAAATACAGAGAATGTCGACTTTGCGGGAACTAACTACTCCGAATGTTCTCCCGACTGTTTTCATTTGCCGCTGGACAATGACAAACCTAATTGCAGATGCCCACCTGTCTTTTTTACACTTGGTGGTCGTCACATTCAGTTGGCACACTGTCTCTTTTATGACCTTGTACTTTTCTTTCTCTTAGGTCCTGGTAGGAAAAGAGCAGCTGTCACATACCTCTGTTTCAGGGGTCACACTTGTCTCAGGAATATGCCATCGAGGACTGACTGTCCTTTTGTTTTCTAGCATGTTGTCTGTGTCCCGCTCCCATGGGACCTCCCACCTTCGGACAAGACCTTAAAACATTTCAAAATACGCAAATGAAATACCTGATTATTCCCAGAAAGGTGTAACAACTTAGAAATGGACATTTCAGTTTGTTCTGTAACCTTGTTGCGTCGTTGTTTATTTGAAGCAGGTGTGTGTCCACACAGCGTGCATGTGTAGGAATGGGACTTGCGGCCACGCTAGGTTTAACTAACAGAAGGGTATTCCCAGCCAAACAGTCTGGCCACAAAACCCAGACTAACTAACCTCAGTGTCTGGGTGGCTGGTCTGAACCTCACCGTCAAAGTCCTAATCAGCCAGCACATTACACACTATTATGGTTACAGCAAGGGAGGGAGAGGGTGAGAGCAAGAGCAAGACCAAGGAAGAAAAATAGAGAATTCAGATGTTGTAATTGTTGCACATTTGATAGTTTTGTTCAATTTATTTTCTTGCTGTGTTATATGTCACGTAAATAAAATCCCAACAAACTGAGACAGAGAAGGGAGACCTTGATTTAAGACACCTGTTTACTTTTGTGTCTTCACTTTCTCACAGTCCCTTTCTCTCCTCTATTTCTGTTGTTGCCTTTCCCTGTGAACAGACAGGTGAGACAAGGGGAGCTAGCCAGGCATCCCTGACCCTTGACCTCTCATCTCTAACCTTGGATCATCAGCTGGGCTGGTCTGGGTGGCCAAATGAGTTGACCTGACCTCAACCCCAACTTTGACACCGGGTCACCGCCAGTTGTTATTTGACTGCAACAGTACACAACGAGCCCGGGAAAAAGACAGGGGAGAGGAGTGGTGGAAGAAGTACTGATGTCCTTAAAAAAAAAATAAAACTACCAATAAATTATTGTACAAATACTTTTTTGGTTCACTCTCACCGCTCTCATAGTGTCACATTTGGCCGCAGCAGGTTACTGTGGGTCACAAGATAAATCTGGGGAGACATGAGATGATAAATGGGTGGGGAAAAGATACAATATAATATATATCCATCCATCCATTTTCTATACCACTTATCCTCTTAGAGGGTCGCGGGGGGCTGTAGCCAATCCCAGCTGACATTGGGCGAGAGGCATGGGGTACACCCAGGACTGGTCACCAGTCATATTATACATACATATATATATATATATATATACATATATATATATATATATATACATATATATATATATATATATATGGGCCTCGAACAGTTAAATGAAACCATCTGAGTGTAGAAGAATGTCTAGGATGTAACCTCTAACAACTAGGCACTGTTTTTTGTGAAAGGACCACAAGTCAAAAAGGTTGCGAACTGCTGGTTTAATCTTGAACAATGAATTGTATTTCATAAGCTCATGCAAAATCTTAACCTGTAAAATAACTGGTAACTATAGCTATCAAATAAACATACTGGAGTAAAATGTACAAGAGACCTACAAAGTAGCATAAAATAGAAATACTCAATTCAAGTACAAGAACCTCATAAATGTACTGAAGTACAGTACTTGACTAAATGAACGTAGTTGCTTTCCACCAGTGGGGAGAGGAGGCGAGAGGTAAACAAGCGTCCACAACACACAAGCTGAAAGTGTGCAAAATGCCTCCTCTACATCTGTAATTGCATGTTTTCTCCCCACATACCTGTAATTACACTCTGCCTACCACTCATCTCTCTCTCTGAGGCAACGCTCGCGCTAACCATAATGAAGCATGGCTCTAATGATTTACAACTGCTTAGTATTAACACATGCAGTAACAGCTACAGACATTACCAGTGACAGTGAAATTATATCTTTATCAAGCCAATTCAAATTATATGAGATTAAGAAAAACATATACTCAACGACAAGTTAGGCAAGACCTTTGTCTTCCACTTAAATGTGTACAGAGCTCAACATTTTTCAATATTTGAAGAGATCAACAGTATTAGGCAACAGTGTTATGCCAGCACAGGTATAACTGCAAAGACCTACTGTAAGTTCTCTTTACCTCAGACCGACAAATATGTAATGGAAAAGTGTTTGTCCTTTGATTTATTTACATTTGTCCTGACTGACTGACTGCATGTGCCTCCCAAGGACAGAACTTTCAGGAGAGAAAGTGTGCGTATGTGGATTCATTTGCATAAGTAGGCCATTGGTTCCTAATGGAGGCGTTTTGTTCAGGCGTTAACAAGGTGTCTCGCTGGGGCTCTCGTTCATTCGTTCCTTCCTGTCGTCCGCCGACTCTGACGTCCAGGCAATCAGCGCTGCATTTGGGCTCTCTCTTTGTGTGATTTACGACCTCCCAGATTCATTTAAAAGCCATTGTTCTCCTCTGACGGATACCACGGCCCCCTCTGCTTCCACACTCTCACTTGCGGACCGCACACACACACACACACACACACACACACACACACACACACATTTTTACACACCCGCCGCTTACTTTATCTCTCACTCACTCACCCACTTGCTCAATCACTCAGCACATACACACACAGTGCCCATCTATCATGGAGCGATGCAGGGGGAGATTGTTATCCCGGTAACTGTATTAACCCACAGATCCCCAACACTGGCTGATCCAGGACTGAATTAAGACACAGGACTGAGGGAGAGGAAGAAAGCCCATTGATGGAGAGGAGAGGAGAGGAGAGGAGAGGAGAGGAGAGGAGAGGAAAGAAAAATTAAGAAACAAAGTAAAAGAAAACCAGTATGTGACACATTTGTTCTCATTCATATTTTCATTCATATCTGTTATCCGCCACCTTCATCCACAACGTAAAGAAGATGGAAAGATGGCCAAATGCCTCCTGCCTCCTCTACTATCTTGTTTTGCTGTAGAAGATTGTCTATCAGTGAGGCGTCTGTAAATGCATCACGACACACCTGCGCTTGATTAAGTATGTTTAGACTGCAGATGGAAGGAGGAGGAGGAGGCGGGGCAATTTAGAGAGCAGAGGTTTTATGAGAGTAATCATCTCCAATAAGGCCTGCTGGGGAATCTCAAGCCCCCGCCCTGCACACATATACACACACACACACAGTGCGCCTAATGTACGCCGCACACACATTTGCACCTTCGAACCCTCTCACACTCGCACACAGAGATCCTTTATGGCTCTGTGTTCTTTCTGGGGTTTAATAAGAGCCAACTACATTTTAATCTCATTCCTCATAAGTGGACAACTTGTATTAATTCTCCGAGATGAGGACAAGTTGGCCTCCCACAAAGCAGGCTGTATTGAGTTACAGCCTCCGCTCTGCGTTTGTGTGGGAGATTAACTTCTCTCTCCGAGTTCATATTTTCATCTGGGCCTGACTGTATTTTTTTCCTCCACCACTCTCCCTCTGGCCAGGGGGAGGGGGGCAGGCTTGGAAAAGACATAATGTTGTTACATCATTTTAATGACATTAACTCACACAAGTGAATACACACACATACACACAGCAAGTAGAGAATATTATGAGTTCTTGCGGAACTAAGTAACTTTATGTGAAAAGTGAAAGATGTTATCAAACAGCTACGTGTTCCAAGCGCACACCTCCATCCTCAGATATTAAGCTTTGTAAAGATGAACAGATGGATGAGGGAAGAAAAGTGTGGAGTCCTCCTCCTTTCTTGTACCTTGTCATTGCTACATCACTGGAGTGGTAACACCTATTCTGGAGCAAAGTGTAGTCTGAAAGTTAAGTACCTAATGGGGCGTTTCCACAACAGAAACTTTCCCAGCGGACCAAGAACCTTTTGAGGAAGTCGGGACCTTTACCTGTGTTTTAACAGGAGGAATATGGACAGAATGTAGTTACTGTATGATAGTTCCAAGTGTATATAAAAGTCCCTGCGCCATGGAGAGTACTTTCTGATGGTTCTGACTGTAAAACACATACACAAGGGGCAACTACAACTTGTATACCACGTCATTAAAAAAATAAGTAATAATAAAAGTACTGGGCACAACTAGTATTACGGCAAATGTACACAGGATCCAGCTGCATCGCGTTCCGGCTCCGTCACGGCTACCGGAGAAGATCCGTTGCCATTCTAGCCGGTGGGTGTGTGTCCAGGCACATCTGTAACAGTTTCAGACACCACAGTTGTTTTTTAATCTGTCATTGGTATAATTTGCCTGATCTTCATGGTTCTTCAAATGCAGTGGAAACTCAAACAGGAATACACAAAAGGAACTTTTAGGTCCACTGGTTCCATAGTTCCTGGAACTGTTTGGTCAAAAAGGGCTATTACAATTCAGTGACACCAATTTCTTAACAGTCCTCTCTCCAAGAATATAATTCTGTATCAAGAAGTTCTCTCGCTCTTACTCTGCTTACTCTGAACAGCACCAGCTCCACTGATCTTCAAACTTCCACATAAAAACAATGGTGCAAACTATGTTTTTTACCTTCAGTTACAGTAAAGAGAGGCTGCGTGTGAATCCAGGAGCTGTAACAGCGTGTGTCAGCTAAAGTGTGTCGGGAAGACAGCCTGCAAAGATCCCGTAAGCGCAGGCCATAGTCGTGCTGGTTTTAGGGTAAGTGGGATGTTGACAGCTTTTTGGACAGCTAGCACTCTGCTCTGACAGGCCAAGAGTTATTATCCAACCTGAGACAGCCCAGTGGCACTGCTCAAACCCTCAAACATGCTCAATTTCAAGTGTGTGTGCTTGTATGTGTGTGTGTGTTTTAAGGCAGGCAGAGAAGGGCAGAGAGTCATCCAGTAGATTAACTGTGTCAGTAAGCAGCTGTGTTTGTCAGTGCTGGCCCGAGGCTCTTCAGTGTTATCCAGTCTGTGTGATTATACACCGTACGGTCCTCTCCTCCCATTTTCTGCTCTCCTCATCCTCTTCTCCCTCAAAAGCCCACAGAAACCCAGAGTCCTCTTAACTGTGACAAAGTGTCTGGACAAGCAGAATTTGGCTCCATGTTCTTGCTTTTACGTAAACCCAAAAAAACGTGGAAACACGTTTAACACGTCTACACAATACTCCATGAGCAGCATTGTTTTTTTAATACTGGCCTCACAGGGATCCATAACACATTCGCTGGCCAGAACTGGTGCTGAGATTTGTGATTCTTGAAAAGAGATCATGAAAACATATAAGCAGTATTCCATTAGGAGTGTCTCTGACATACGAAACGCATTAGATGGTTGTTCAGCCAGAGCACTTGTCATAGTTCTCACTGCAGGTGTTCAGGCTTGGTTTGGTTTGAAAGGATTACAGGGTGGAGGAGCTCCGTTAAGTACAGTTTTCTCTTTGTGTCTGGCTCTCTCTTTCTGCATGTGTGTGTGGGTTAGAGAGAGTAAGAGAGACAGCATTACAGTGAATGCATGCCAAATGTGTGTGTATGTGTCATATATAAGGCAAGGCAGTGTTTCTTTTACTTTTTCATTGTTTCTCTCTCTCTCTCTCTCTCTCTCTCTCTCTGTGTGTGTGTGTGTGTGTGTGTGTAGTCAGTCCTCACTTCATACTATCTTAAAGTGAAAACCCATCTCTCTCTACCACCTGAATCACATCGCAGCTCTACAGTAACTTGCACCACTAGCACTATGGAGCCTTCATAGTAATGTTTGGTACGTCAGCTGGGGGAGTGATGTTGCCTTGACCTGTTCTTTATCAATCTGTTAATTCTTCATCACAAACACACACCTCGGTAGGGGAGCTGTGATGTGGGTAGCTGGTAATGCTGAGAGCATAAAACTTACTCTACTGCTGCATTCATGTGAGTCACTTTTGAACAAAGCACTAGCCACTGTTAATGCATATTACGCAACGTAAATGTGTACATATGTGTCTGAGAAACTGTTTGTGCATTCACCATTGGCTGTTATAAATCTCAATCATTCAGTCCATTACTGAGTACATTATTAAAGCACGAACTCACTCTTTAGCTGTCTGGCCCACAACTTTACTGTTTTGGTTCACTCTCACCGCTCTCATAGTGTAATTTTTGGCCATAACAGGCAACTTTTTTCAGCAAAAAAAAAGTTGTAAAACACTACCTGCTCAGCACCAAACAGCAGACAGAGACTAGCTGGTGAACATAGAGGAGCATTTAGCAGCTAAAGAGCCAGATATCTCTCTCAGGAGTTGGTGGAGACCAAAAACGGAGTTAAAAGAGAGTGAATATTGGGCTTACATTCATTAGGTGGCCACAAACACAGCTACAAATGAATGATAACGTTGCTCCATAACTGCTGGAAGGGTTAGGGTTAAGCATATCAACTTAAAATGTGATAATATGTCAATGTTGTGTTCACAGCTTGTTTCCACTGCCCCTAAGAGGCCAAAGAAAATCAGCTATTGCAGGTTTAAATAAGTAAAAGATAATGGCATTTATTCATTTCTTCCAAAGCAAACCAACTATTATCCTCATATTATTCTCATTAGTACCATTTTCTCATTGCTAGTGCAGTAATCAGAACTTTTAATTTTGTATTCTCTATTCATTTGTATGAAGTGCATGAAAAGTAAAACTGTACAGGACATAAGTGTCATTATCTCACCCCATTAGCAGATTTTTTTCTTGTTTCAGAAAAAAAAAAGTGACTGAATATGAAACTAAATGTTTTAAGGCTAAGATTTAGGCAGTGTGTGTGTATGTGTGTGTGTGTGTGTGTACAATGCAGTCTTACTAAAAGCTATATGCGTCCCCTACTGCTCACCCAGCCCCCGCCCCCCCGCTAATGCTTAAATAAACAGGCCAGTGTCTGCCCTGCTGTGGGAACAGTCAGAGGGATCTGGGAGTGTGTGTGTGTGTGTGTGTGTGTGTGTGTTGCTCTGCACACGTCTGCACTAATGCTGGTCATAGTGTCATGGCCTGCAAGCTGCATGACTCCTTTGTGGGCTGACAGACAGGGAGAGACAGACAGTAAAGGAGAGGAGAGGGTGAGACAGATAATTTGCTCAACATTGTGAAAGTCATTAACTGTTCCTCGCCCAGTTTCCTTTCTTCATCGTCCTGCAGATGACAGAGGAACGATGATATAAGCAACTGACAGAATTTCTTATCTCTGGTTCCTCTTTCACTTTTGACCACCATATGGCCATTTTGTCCTCCTTCATTTCTAGAGTTGTTTTGTTTTATTCTTTTACTATTCTAAAGTGGGAATATTCACATTTACATATGACTGGGACACCTGGATCGTGCTGTACTGTGAGCAACCGTTATCAGAGCCTCTGATGTGGTAATGGAGCAAGATGTTTTACATATGTCAGCATGGAAAAAGGTGTTGACTACCTTGATGATGCGTTGGAGGGCACCTGTCGCCTGTAGTTCTTCATCCAACCAGTTTGTTGTGGCTGCGTTTTTTTATTTTCTTTTACCACTGCAATATTTAAAACTGATCAGCTGACAAAAACAAAAGCGTGAAAATATCCATCACTTGCTGTACGGACCAATTTTTAATTCAACAAGAAGCAATCGGCCACTAACCATGATGACAATTAGGCTGCACTTCCTGTAGCGGCTTGACAATAAAATCCTTCCAGTGGTTTGCCAGTGGAAAGCCTTTAATCTAAAGCAGCAAAAGCAGGAAATGTTAGGCAGCATCTTTACAAAGCAAGTGACTATAGCTACAGCAAAGGGGGGGGGGGGGCTACCAGTGAGGCTACCTGTTAAATGAAAGTAAGAGCAGAAACTCCAAATCAAAAAGTGTATGTTACAGAGGAGCTACAAACCTACTGAAAGTTGAATACAGGGAGACTTTTAATAATGAAGTAATAAAGTAATTTCTCTCCAGCCTCCTGACCACATCAGTTAAAGGCGATGACTCAGCCCAGTTGAGGGTGGAGGCTGTTGCCTCGCTCCCAAGCACAACCATAATATTGCAGGTCAGCGGGGTGATCCCCTGCTGTGGGGGTGCAGTGGAAACGCATATGATTACATTGTGGTCCGACTAAAGTGTGCTATACTGGGCCAGTGGAAGAGGGCTATAATAGTCCAGATATCTCCCAGCATTTTGCAAGAGCTTGCAGAGCTCTGCAAGACAGACTCGCAAGTCTCACAAGACATGACACAGCATGTTACCTAAAAATTGGTGGAAGCATTTAAACAAGAAACACCTTTGCTGAAGAGAGACCTGGTCATCAGTAGAACAGGTTTTTGGGCTTTTTCGCAAAGTTTGCCCAGTTACACGGGTCACAAAGACAACAAAGTCGGGTGAATACAGTCAAGATGTCATCATAGCTTCACAAAACGAAATGAATGCAGGTCTGATAATCACTCTCTGCTAACCCAAGATTTTCTAGTGCAACTAACATAGAGCCAATCACAAAATACCAGCAGCCCGATATACATCTAGTGTACCAGGATTACCAGAGGTAAATTGCAGTAAGTGTGGATGCACACATAAATCTTAATCTTAAGTCAGTACTGTCAATAAGGCACAGTGGGTATACTTTTTATTGAAGTCAGGGAAAATATTTATGGCCATTTCCAAAAATCAACTATATATTATCAGAAAGATATACATTTCTGCTTACTTAATGCACTGTACACCAGGTTAATACTACTTTGTTGTATTTAACCTCTACTGCATTCCTGGTTAGGTGTGAATGATGTTTTTTTGTTTTGTGTGGCACAGATAGACTGAAAGAGAAAGAGACACAGACAGTCAGACAGAGAGACAGAGGGCGAGATAAGTAGGCCATGACTCTGAATGGTGGCAGTGTCAGGTCTTTGATGTCAGTTTGTGTCCGTATCCCACACACCTGATTGGTCGGCTCCAAACAAAACGGCAGGAGCCCAGTTCAACACTTTGAGCACGCAAAGACAGAGGAAACCTCGCACCACAAGCTGATGTATTTCACAGATCTCGCTGATCTGAAGTGATTTACAGTAACTCCGTCCTGAAAAGGTCTAAGTTGATCTCTATCATCACATTAGAATATATAGTGTTGATTTAAATGATCAGAAGTCATCAATACAACTTGTAAGACCAATTTAGCATGTTTTACTGAACATTCATATTGCAGGTCTCAGAGGAGCTTTAATGTTTCCTCTTTTCTGCCACATAAAATCACATCTGATATAATATGTTCAATAGATTTGTTTATTTAATAAACATTTAGCTTGAAGGCAGTCGAAATACCCACTATTTCTCTGTAACGCATGAACATACGTTACTTGTATATGTTGTTAAAGGGGAAAAACAAACCCAGAGATATTACCTCTGGAGATTTCTTGTTCAAAGGCGTGCACACACACACACACACACACACACACACGATGCAGGCCTCTCCAGGCATGATGTTTACAAATGTAACTCCCCAGTGACTGGGTTTGCTGGGGTAATAAGACGTAAACAAAACAGTAGTCTACAGGGATATTCCACAGATGTAACACACATGCATACATACTGTATATACACCAACCTGCATGCATGCATGTAAGGCAGAATATGTATGCCTGCTGCACAAATACACTGGGCATGTTTCAAAAACACACACACACAGCCACACTCCACTCCAAAGGGACATTTTGCCATTATGCAGTTTAAACAAAACTCCAGAAGGGTGCACATTTGTAGTCTCCTGGGATCACACATGAAGTTTTAACAAATTAGCTAAATTGGGAAATAGAGGAAGACAGAGAGGAGGAATTAAAAGACAGATGGAGGAGAGGGTATAAAATGAGAAGATGAAGGAACAGGAAGAAGACAGTAACCTGGATTTAAGCCTATTAATTACTCATTTTTATTTTTACCAGTATTCGCTCTTTTAACAATGTTACAACTGGAATTTTGAAGGGGAAGACAATCAGTGTTTGAGCAGGCGGCTTAGGTGTAAAGGCGCCAGTATACACACCTTTTTACACTTCACGGTTGGCCAGGTGAGACAGTTAGTAGGGTTTGAACTTCTCCCTTAAGCCCAATTTTTTCATTCTTTAAACAACTATGAAAACTTTCCAGGAGAGACTGTCTGAAAATGTGCGGTGTTATCCCCATATTTAAATGATTATTGCATCTCGCCCCCCCTCATTTCATCACGTCTTCGAGTAAGGCCGTTCGGAAACAGCTACAAACACTTTTGCCTTTCGCCACGTAGTACAAACTTGTGAGCACACACCGGCCTTAAGCCTTACCGATGCTGGAATTGAGAAGTTTTAAGGCTTTGTTTTACACAAACTTTTAAAAGCAAATCTTGGTTATGAACAAGGATTTTATCATTCGCCTATTATCCCTAAGAGACAGTTATGTCAGGCAAATGAAATACTTAACACACAGTTTAACACCTGGCCACATGGATTAACAATTCATTTACTGGGAACTGAACCAAACTATAAGCACTAAAGACCACAAAAAAAAAACCCACAAATGTGTGAATTTCTCCATCTCTGTCAGATGACAATGGCTAGTGGCTGCATCACATAAACACACAAAGGGATACACACTCTCCCCGAATCGATACTTAATGCACTCTGTGTCTGTTTGTTCTGAGGCCAGAAGACAAGATATAGAAAGTTAGCCCTGTGGCGTTGATTGAAATCACAGCTAGGGGGGATACGTGTGTACAGTACATGCACAGTACATGCTGTGTGCTTTTACATGGATGCCCCTGCATATGTGTGCAATGTATGTAATTGACATAAGCACACCCACAGGTACACGTGGGAGCAGTGTGCCGACTACATAAATGCTATTTAGGGAGAGTGCTTAGGCAGCACAGCGCAGCACATTCTCTGTGTCAGTGGTCCTGGTGAAATAAGGTTTATGGAGGGGTGTGGTACAACAAGGTGAGGCCCAGAACAATGATTGTTTGTTTGTTGTTGTTTTATTGGCAGTGATAATTGCTCCCCCTTCCCTTAAAGGATGCCTCTAGATACACAAGCAAGCATGCCGGCACACACATGCACACACTTACATACCCACAGGAATGCATCCACACTCCTGCAGGCATGTGCGCATACACGCACACACACACACACACACACACACACACACACACACACACACACACACACACACAAACGCCGACATGTGCATCCCGGATAAATGAAAATTTCCACATGTGCATCTCTAGAGATTTGTGATTCTTTCCTGTGACAGATGTGCGAAGGGTGGACACGGAGCTTTTCTTTAAAAGATGACGATCAGGACAGATGTTGCTATCTTGATTTTGTAGATTTTTATGTACTCACACGCCTCAATACTGTGTATACTGCACTGCCACGTTACATGAAGACTCCAATATGTCCACTTTATTTTCCTGGAAACTATGACAGCATAGGAAGAACTGTTTATTTTCTTATTATGCCATACTGTATCCAATAACTAAATCAACATAAACTTTCTAAAATTTCATACAGTCCTATATAGAAACAAAAAAATTGTTTGTACAGAAACAAAACACCAGGAGCCACTGCAATCAAGGATCGTTTTGATTTCAGATGAAGCCTTAACTCGCATGAATTCTCCTGTCCTTTAAACCGCATCGTGATTTCTTCATTACTCCCCTTCTCAGCACACAAACTGACACACATGCACAGAGGCTAGGGGTGTTTTCCTATGAGGCATAGGTAAAGACAGGCAGGCTCCAGAGCATAATTGAACATGTAGCTACACCACCACAGGGAGTTGGCAGCGCCTGGGGAGAAGACTTGGCTCCCCCAGAGAGGCCTGGAGCCTAACCAGGCCAAGCTGTGCCAGGCACTGAAACAGACACACAGCGCCCCCTCTCCCTTCAACCACCACCACCCTTCTCTGGTATCCAACTCCTTCAAAAAACACCGCTCTGCTCTGTTTTCCTCTCCTTTCACACATACCTTTTCAGATCTTGTTTGTTCTGCAAGCCCTTTGACTGTTTTCTTCCCACTTCTTCTCAAAGTGGGGTCAATAGGTCGACACACAGACAAGCATATAAAATAATGTTAAGACGCGTTTTCAAAGTTCCCCAAGAAATTTCCTTTGGCCCTCTGCCAGACCCCAGTCAGTTAGTCAGGTGTGTGTGTGAGTAAGTGTGAGAACCATGTTCTGTCTTGTCTGATCAGCAGTGCTGTCAAACCTCCTCTTTCACCGCCATATGACATTGTTTGCTGCTATATAAATGGTTGCAAGTAAAAAATTAAATAAAGACTTACAAAAACATTTATCTAGTATCCAGCAATAAAGTTTACACTTGTATGTGTGCATATAAATACACTCATGCATGTTCACATATAAGCCAACATGCACGCAGCAGCGGCAGATATGCAAACATACATATACACAGAAAACGCTGGCAGGTTTTTCCTGTCAAGCCGTGGTCAGTCGGGAGAAAAAGTCTAATTTGGGATACAGTGCCTAACCATAACAGCAAGTCAAACACATCTACACCAGAACACTCTGGGTTTCTAGGAATTTAGGGTTCATGACTGGGTTTTTGAGACAGAAGCTGAATGTGATCTCATGTCTTCAACCATAAAAGTTTAATCACATTTCAAATGCCAGAGGTCTTTGAGTTCTTTGTCTGTATGCTAAGATGTGTAAAACATATATATATGTATATTTGTAAGATTTTGTTTCGCAACCCATATGTAATTGATGTATGGTGTGAGCATGTGTTATGCCAACATCAGGCTGGTATTTACACTTCCCTTCCCTTGTACAGTGTGCTCTTTCACTGGCTCTCTTTGAAGAGTCTTACGTAAACAGGCTTCTCTGGCTTTGACCCAACCGTACCCAACCCTGACCACACTAGAGGCCATGGGTCAAAAAGGGAAAGTGCACTGTATGTGTGTGATGTTTTTGGGGAATAATGCATGGAACTAAATATTTGAATGTGTGACCAGATGAGCGTCAGCCAATGGCATTTCGGCTTTATACTGGTTGCAAGTGGGTAACAAAATGAAAAGACAGAAAGAACAGAGAGCGGAGAGATGCCAGAGTTTGAACCCATAACATTGCCAGGACAGGACATGGCATGTACGCTGCTCCACTGTGCCACCTGGACACTCCCCTCACAGAGAAGTTAAATCAACACCTGCCGTCTAAATGTTCCTTCCTTACATCTCCGCTTTCCCTCTTTGTTTTGATTGGTCTAGTATTTCTCCCTCTGTTCTGCGAGGCTGTGTAATGAGGCCCAGACTGTAATTGGGCCAGTCGTGTTATTTTAGGGTTGGAGCGCAGAGTAATTACCCACCCTCTGCTGTACTGTACTCTCAGAAAGACAGAGAGAGAGTGAGTAAGAGAGACAGGAAGACAGATTTATTGAAAAGGAGAGGAAAGCACAAAACAGATCTTAGTTCAATATTATTGAATAAAGATCTTTTGAGACTATAGTCTTTGAGACTCTTCTGCCGCCTCTTTAAAACACTTTCCTCTCTAGCGGTCTTACACTCAAATGGGAAGTTGCCCAGCAGCTTCAACAATCTGAAGGGCTGTGAAACACCACTCCTTCTTGACTTCTGCATCAGCTGCATCCTGTTGATGAACTTTCCTAAAAACAACGTGACTATGACTTGGGCTCAGTTAAGCTCTAAATAGCATTAAAAAAGGGGAAAGCTGGAAACGCAACTCTTAACATTGGATTGATTCAGCACATCGAAAGCATTACACAGTGGAAAAGCTACTGTACATGTGCACTCGCTCAGATCATGACTAAGCTAAAGTCTAGGATGCTATATTGCTGTTGCTCATCATGAAGGGAGGGCAAAAGGTTGTTTGCTGATCTCCACATATTAGACAGAAAATGTTATTTCAAGAAGGCTATTACAGCATCTCAAACACTCTTCTATTTTTGTCAGATCTATGTATAGAACATGCAACATAAGTTATAATACTTAAGATTTCAGCCCTTGTTGATTTAGCGACACCAGTGGTTACCTTGGAAACAGCCAGTGCATGTTTTGTACTACAGGTTCCCAAATTCTAGGGGCAGCAAACACTCTTTAAGCAGCTAATTTGTCAGAAATACGACAGAAGAGCAACTGGTGTATCTGTTTACAGTGCAGCCAAACAAACTCACGTTTTAGTAAAGAAGAAAGTCAATAATTGATCTTTTTCATGAACAACCGCAATCTGATTTAATGCTGCACACTGTGAGTTATTTTCACCCCAACAGCTAGACACAGTAAAAGGAGTTGTAAGTGCAGCTCTTCATCTAAAGCCCAGTTTAGACCAAAAATTCGTGACGAGATGAGTTGAAACTTGCAATTACTTGCAATGCACCGAGTCTGCAACGCTCTGAAACCTGCCAGTTTACATCAATGCAACTAGATGAGACGTAGTGTTGTTTCCATAGCAACGATTCTCTGTACTTCCGTTCTAACTACCAGCTTTTCAGGCTTTTTTTGTGGCTGGATATGATTAGTAGAGTCTTAAAATATGAATGAGGATAGTGATAGTGAGTTTATTTCTACAGCTGCATTTCTAGTATTGATGAAACGGCAAAAACAGAAAAAAATGAGCGGGTCGAGATGACCGGCTGACCTTGCTATGAGCTGATTGTCTGTTAAGAGGTGATGTGACTTATGTTCTAAAACCAGCTGGTGGCGATTTGACAGGCTGAGTCGCAGGCGACGCCATCAGCCGGCTTGAGTCGAGCTGAGACAGACCAGTTTTTACACCAATCTTGTTCTTTTACTCCCTGTAATATTTAAAACTGATCCACTGAAAATGACCCGGTCTTGTTTTGCTAACCTCTGTGACAAATACATTGAGTTTTCGCCACAAGTTCTGCCAGTAGAATGCTTTTAATTATGAACTAGCAGCAGTAGCAAATGTTCGGTTTAAATTAGTAGTAACTTAAAAGAGTACTCCACCAATTTAGCACATAACATTGTCTGACTCACGTCACTTTTAAAAGAAGGATAACTATCGAAAAAATTTCCCCGCTGTGGGACAATAAAGGCTTATCTTATCTTATGCAGTAGAACCAGATATATCATCTATTTTGTTCCACGCATTCTTCTTCCTTGTCAAAACCTGATGCCTACATTACCCACAATGCAACTTGATCGCTGGTGCGTTGTGCTAGTAGCGGCTAATGTCGCGTGACATCAAGTGACATCACTTCAGCTACAAAAGGCTTTATACAACTTCTTTCACATATGCAGTGGTACTCCCCCACACCTGTAAACACATTTTAACATGTAAAATCGGTGGAGTGCCCCTTTAATACAGCTCTGATATTGCTGTAGAGAGTCAACAGTAAACAGTGAGGCCAATATCAATGAGATAAAATTACAAATAGTAATGCTAAATTACATACATTCATCGTTTCCTGTGAATCCCTTGTGTGTGTGAATCCCATGCAAGAATGGTGGACTTCACCACTAACAATGAAAACAAATATATAGAGAGGTAATTACTCAGTATACACATTAAATACATTAAATGGCTACACCTGAAAAAATGCTAACCATAACTAGTATCAAAAATAGGATTTGATTTCACGAAAATCATATGAAAGATTATAACTTACGAAAAGATTAGAACTTTAATGTTAGGATTTTGCAATGAAAATGACATCAAAGCCTATTATATTTTCATATTTAATAAATAAAACTAAACATATAATTAAAAGAACACAAAAATCTACTTTCTGAGGCGTGGACAGTCCGAGTGTGCTTTGTGTAATCGTGGCAGTAAGAGAGCCAATAATGATTTACCACACCAAGATTTCCTGTCCTTCTCGTGCTGAGAGGTGATGTCATCACAGATATTAGTGCAGTTTGCATACCAACACTCTTTTACAAGTAGTTGTATGTGCTTGACTATGTGTGAGGGGGTGTCAAGGAGATTAATCCTTCATCTGATAAGATTAAACTGCGCCAACTGTGGTCACACAGACATGAGCACACGAGACTGCACACACTTACAAATGCATAAAGACAGATTTAAATACATACACACACCTACTAAGAATTACCCATTGAGGATTTTAAATCTAAATGAGTCAGATCTGACCATTCAGGCCCACAGAGATAAAAGCAAAAAAGAAAACAATGACTGCATATGAATTGATACTGTGGAAAATAATACGTTTATATTCTCTTCACAAAAGTTGGTACAGAAGAGCATTTCAAATAATTGTATAGTTTTTTGGGGGTATCATTTTCAGATTTTGTCCAAACCTTAGCCATGACTGTGATTCTGTGTCTTCAAATATTTTACCTTCCCACCTACTAGCCTGCGCAACAACAACATGTAATATTTCAAGTTATGTAAAATTCCCATTTCCTTATCATTATCTTGTGTCATGGCTTATTTTCACGCATTCTGTTATTAATCAAAGCAACTGTTAACCTGAAATCCACAGCATGACACACTCTAAGTTGCCATTTTTTGGAACTGAAAGGACGGAGGACCGTGTCTGCTGCCTCTATTCATCTTCCTTTTCAACTCCTGCTAACCTCTTCCTCATTCTGACCCTGAGTCACTTCGAGACCGAGGGACAGTTAACGAATATTACGACATCGAAACTCGACGCCGGCAGCCATCACATCAGAGTTTCAGTGAATTTATAGAAATTCACTCAGCGCTTTTGTTCCAGCCGGTTCTCACAGGACAAGACAGGACAGGGCAGTCACGTTGTCAGAACCAGAACAGGAAAGAAGCGTGTGAACTAATGGAAAGAATGATAAAGCATTAAAAGTATGATGAGTGAAGCAGAGGAGAGGAAAAGAGGGCTGGAGGAGAGGTCAGTAGAGTGACCAGCTTATAAATAAACAGCAGGAAGAGGAGGGCTTGTTGCAATCTGGCCCCAACCAGTTCTAAAGGACCTTAGAATAACATCAGTGAAGATTTTGCATTGGCTTTTTTGCATTAATGCATCCACTGTACCTTAAAAACTCATCCGCTGTTTGTCGACATATGCAGTGTATAGGCTACGTAAATCATTACAAGGAACTTTGCTGATGCAAACTTAATGGTGTAAAAATAAACAAATGGGGACAGATGCACATTAGCCACTTTAGAAAATCTAAAATAGCACCAACAAATGAGCAGGAAAAACTACGTGCAGATCAGGCTACTGTGTTATCCCTTACAGCCTCATATTGTCTTTCCTGTGTTCTAGCTCTTCTCTGGAAGAGGTGAAGAATTAGACCTGTGTGTGTGTTTGTGTGTGTGTGTGTGTGTGTGTGTGTGTGTGTGTGTGTGTGTGTGTGTGTGTGTGTGTGTGTGTGTGTGTGTGTGTGTGTGTGTGTGTGTGTGAGAGAGAGAGAGATGAATAGAGAGAAAGTTTAATTCTACACTTGTGTGCATTTGTGTGACTGTATGTACAAATTAAGGTTATATTCATAGAACGCTTATAGCATTGATAATTGTGCAAATTTACATGTTATTTATTTATCCTTTATTTAACCAAGAAAGCCTGCATTGCGATTAAAACATCTTTTTCAAGGGCGTCCTGGACAAGATAGGAGCCGACAACAAGTTACAACATAAAAGCAGCTAAGACAAAATATGACACAGGACCAGAATTAAACAAACTGCAATTGTAAAATCATAAATAAAATTGCCAATAAAAATCTAAATATAAGATCAGATTCTAAAAGCAAACTAAAATGGCACCTTATAGACAACCTTTGAGAAGTCTAAAGCCATCAAATAATAAATAACATCAATCTAAACTTACCAAACAATAAATTAATGAGACTAACACATCCGGATTCTAATATACTTTCTAACATCAGAGACTTCAGAGCTGAATTAAATGCACATGTGCAAAAGAAGTTAGATATATTTGTCAAACTGCTCAGAGGTGGTCCGCTCAGATGGGATTTTGGAATGGAGGCCGTTGATTTTAGGTGATTGTGTACTTCAACAAAAGACTTTTACGATAATTCTTCTTCTCATATGAGAGGATCTACCCTACATACGCACACACATTCACATGCATACAAGGTTTCTTCCACTGCAAGAAAGAACGGGAGAGTAGATGAGGAAGGCCTTGTTTCAGTTCCTTCAAATAAACAGGGTCTTTAGAATGTGTGTGCGCGCATGTATGTGTGCGTGGCTGCGCGCATGCATCCGCAAGTCAGTCTGTGAGGGGCTATTAGGGTGGTGTGTGGGGGGGTGGTTGGATGACTGGTGATGATTGTGGTTTTTAAAGGAATTTCAGACCGTGCCTGGCTGCAAGTTAATGTGTGGATGTCTCTGAGAGGGAGAGACGCAGATAAAAGTAGGGAGACAGAGAGAGAGAGAGACAGTGAGACAGCGAGACAAGGGGGAGATGTGCTGTGATTCACGGTTCCTCCTCCTAAACCGAAGCCTCAGCCGCAGTTGATGTTGCAAGCCCTAGTCACAGTCGTGTGAGGATGACATAAGGATGGAAGTGGCACCCGGCTCCAGATTCAACCAGACAGACCTGGTTCCAAGCTGCGATCTCATGACGGCATGCAAAAGTCATGTTAAGAAATGTAGACAAGTTGTTTTAGAAACTTTTGATCCTCTAAATGGGCCATAATGAGGGGGTCAAAATGTTTTACTAGCAGGCTCCAGACATGGACGCCTCAGCGGCTCCACAACCTCGAGGGCCTCAGCTTACTCTGCTCCTCACTTACTGTCATTCACTCTGCTCCTCCCCTGCTGGCTTATAAATACATTAATTACATCAGGACGCACGATGATCTGGCCTGCATGACCTCACAGCTGGAAAACATATAAACAGAGATGAAGTGCCCCTGAAAAAGCAATAAAAGGCTTTGAATTATAGTCACTGTTTTGAGGAAGAAGAAAAAAAACTTTTTCTTAAATATTTGACAAATCCATTTTAACCCTTAAATTTTATTGGATTTGTACTTTATCGACATGTGTTATAATACAACCACTAGTCCACCAAACTAAAATCTGTGAGGTGTGTCTGTGTATCTTTGCAGGACCGGGGTGTAGGTCTTGTGCAGCTGAGTGTAAGTAAATATTAACAGAACAGGGCCAGAGACACACAGTTGTATGAAATATCAGTGCAGTTACTGTAAGAGCGTAAGAGACACGAGCAGACAGGGAGGAGGAGAAGGTGAGGAATACTCAAAGAGAGAGGAATGATGGCTGACGAACAGGAGAGATATTGTTAGAAAAGAGAAAAGATTACCACTGAGCTATAGCTCCTTCCTTCTCATTTCAACCAGGCACTTTCTTTGCTGTAAATCAACAGTGCTGCATTTCCTGTGAGCAAATGAAAAAAGCACATAAAAATAAAGGGAAAGTGACAATGGAGAGCTGAGAAATAGAATGGCAGAATGTGATGCAGTGGGGTACACTGGGCTCTTTTATAAAGGGAATCTGTAGACCTGCAGCTTTGTCTGTGTGTGTGTGTGTGTGTGTGTGTGTGTGTGTGTGTGTGTTTGTATGAGCATGTATACAGGGAGAAAAGCTACGTCGAGTCTAGCAGTCTCCGCTTTAATCCCTGAGAGGGTGAAGTGGAGAGGTCCTTGTGCTGAGTTCCTCCAGTGGAGGACTTCAGAGTTTAAGAGCACAGGAAACAGAGATGATGCAGACAGGAAATACACACAGACAGTGGGTATGCAAAGTGTGTTTAGGGGAGACAGGCCCCTGTGTGGCAATAACAAAGTCATGGGTCAGTGCCACGACTAATCGGAGGTCACACAGGATGAAAAAGGCTGAAATCCAAAAGCTCCCGAATGGCTCATGCACATTAACACGTATCTTGAGGCCAGCTCAGCAGCTAAGTTAAGCATTAACTTAAGCTAAGTTTAATGCAAGGTGGATCCCACTACTCTAGGGCAGTGGCTGGACATTGTCCAGGCTCACACGTGCTCTGAGAATTCAACAATGAGAGTTTAATGAAAAATGGGAAAACTGGGCTGCTTATACAGTCCATCACAAGGACACTACCAAAACAATATCAAAAATTTAAACCATGTATAAAATGAAGAAGGCTGAGATATTTTAAGTTAGATCAGTATATTGTTCACCTCGCTGACACTAGTCAAGTCAATTTAATTTATATAGCTCAAAATCACAAATTTGCCCCTAAAAGTACTATTTTTAGTTTTCCTTCTGTATCAAGAAAAATGTAAGTTTAAAATAATAATGAATGTCTAGAAATAGCGTCATCTTTTGACGGTATGAGAAATCGGAAATGCTGCAGCAAGAATTGCTCAAACAATTAGTCGACAGTTTGATAAGTCACTACTGACAGACTGAACTATTTTGATAATCAATTGATCATTTAAGTTCTTTATCAAGTAAAAATGCTCCTGTGGCTTAGGGGCCAAGATGCCGACCTTTTAGTCAGATGAAACAAGCAATCTGAAGACATCACCTTCGGCTCTGGGAAATTTTTTCATACATTTTATAGACTAAACAATTCATGGATTAAATATAAAACAACAACTGACAGATCAATAAATGATGGAAATAATCATTAGCTGAAGCCCTAGTGGCACTCCCAGGTGGTTTGATGCTAAATGCTTTTACAAGATCCTAAACACCACAGGACAATTCATAAACATTCAAATTGAATTGGAATGATCACGTCAGGCCAGTGTGTCGTGAGATTAGCACATGCCGGAGGAGGCAGCGTGTGTGTGTGTGTGTGTGTGTGTGTGTGAGAGAGAGAGAGAGAGGTGGGGAGTATGTGTGGGTAAACCTGGTCGTCTCTGCTCTGGCTGCCATTTAGTAGGGCAGAATTAAGCGTGAGGACGTCTGTCCGGTACCAAAGCATGACATCAGCCAGTTGGCAGAGGAGGTGTCGGAGCAGGTGCTATATGGGAACGAGGGAGGGATGGAGACATGCGGGGAGGGGGTGGAATTGGGGAAGGACAGGGAGAGGATGGAGGTGTGGGACAGCAGAGCAGAGGGTGGTGCAGGAGGATGGGGCAGGAGCCAAGATGAGTGTCCAAGTGAAGCTATTTATAGCTCTCCATCATGGGCCATTCTACCAGGCCCTGATCACCACCAGTATTATCCCTCCATTTCCCCTCTGCTCATATTCAGCTCATATCCAGGAAAAGGCAGAAACACATTTACCTCTGAATCCTGTCATATCAGTCTATTCTTGGGCTGTGACATTAGACATTTTCCACCCTTTATGTCAAAAATGTGACACATAATACTTTTGTCACGTTGCTTTTCTTACTTTAAGACGTCACACTTTCTGCATAACTGATTTTGCGCTATCTTCTGATAGCCATCCAGGCAATTATAGCCATGGAGACTCTTTCAGTCAATGGAGACATTTAAAACAGTTGTAAATCAAACAGAGAGAGGGAACAGCCAAGTGAACCGGCAGTAGTATTTACAGTGTAGACAGTCTTTTGACCTGTGCCTGACCTGAGACGGCCCAGCTACAAGAGGTCCATTACTGTCCACTGCTCCAGAGAGGTTGCCATGGGGACAACGCAAGAACCAGGTCCAGTGAGTCCAGCCATCTGGTGGACAGCTCTATACAAATAAACTCTAGCTACTGTTTAGCCAAAGGTCCAGAGTGAGGCCTGCCTGGTCCAAGACACCAAATAAATTTCCCTCTAAATTTCTCTCCAAAAGAGAAAAAAAAAAGATAGAATAGTTGATAGGATGCCTAAAAAGCATTTCTGTAGCAAGCAAGTGATTCATATAGATAGAGGAAGGCCTACATTACCCACAATGCAACTCAACCGCCAACAGTTTGGTTGGAGATTCGGGTGTGTTATGCTAGTAGCAGCTAATGTAGCCTCGAGCCGCTAGCCTATAGCAGAAAGGAGGAGCAGGCCACAGAGGTCTGGTAAACTCACTTCTTTCTAACTCCACATCCCCCGGATTTTTTTTCATTTTCAAACTTGTAGTCTTCAGCCCCAATGACAATTTATTATATTTCGTGCAGCTCCCTCTGGAGCCACAAAAGGCTCTATACAACTTCTTTTTACATTTGTAGTTGTACTCCCCAAGACCTACAAACAGACTTTGATATGTAAAATAGATGGAGTTTGCCTTTAAGCATGCTAGAGGGACCAAGGACAATGTTATTCATGGCCATAATATCCGATGTCTATATCCAGTGTTGACAGTACCCAAAACTTGGACTCCCAACTGGAGAAATCCATCCACAACTCTAAAAACATCCCCATAAATCACACGATGTCAGTGACAAATAATCTGGAGTTACACAGAGTCACTGTACATGCATGGTTCTGCAACTGAACTTTATCCAGGCCCACGGCCACAGCAGCCTGCAGCAGAATGGCATTGTGTTGTCTCTGGGCCTTGTGTGACAATATAAAAGTGTCTTTGTCTCCCACTTATCTGGCTGCAGCTCAGGCTGCAGAGCAACAGCTACTGTCTAGCTATCAGACCTAAGGACACAATCTAGCTCTCTGTGTGAGGGCTTATTGTCAACTACTCTGCACGGACAAAATAATCATCTGAGCCGAGACAGATAAGTAGATTTTTACACGCCCACACAGAGGCCTTTATAGGAAGCTGGAGCTGTCAGAGGTTAGCTGCTTTTCTTCCTCTGTGTGCATTAAAACAACACTGTGCCACAATCAGACATGCAAACAAAAACACTCACACAGTTTTTTTTACTTTAAAACTAAAATACACACACATACAAATATATTATATCTCATATAAATACACAAATACAGCACCGACCAGATGACTAAACCCTGTACTGTATGGCGTGAGCTCCTATTTAGGAAATGTCCTTGGCTTTTCGGTTGTTTTCACGGTGAATCCCAGAGTCCACCCACACAGGCAAGCCCTGCAGAGACCTTCTGTTCCTCAACCCAGGACACACACACAAACATGCACAGAAAACACACACACACACACACATACAGAGAGGGACGGTCGCAGAGAGAGAAAAAAACAACAATAGAGGAAAGAAGGTTTTATTGTGACTGGACTTGTCTTTGGTTCATCAGATCTCACTAACGTAACAAAGCATTATTATGTTTGTCATTTCATGGTTTCCTCAAAGTTTGACATTTATTATGAGCTGGTTTACTAAATAATGTGCAGATGGTGACCTCTGTAAAGGGGAACGACAGCTCTGAACAATATGAAATATCAAGCATGATTGCTTGGTTGAAAAACATTGAAAAATACGACACTATTTTATCACACACAGTAGGTGTTGTCGTCTGCTGCTTCTGTATGCGCCTCTGTATTTACACTCAACAAAATGAGGACAAAAAGGGAGTTAAATTAGATTCAACAGCACACATCGACAGCAGTAAAAAACAGTTGGGCCTGCGTGTTTTATGGAGCCAGCAGAGAGTGGAGTACATATGGACGCCTCACATTATGGCACATAGCACTATAATGTGGTGTGGTAATGGCCGTGAAACCACATGTCACTGTGGATGGGAGAGAGACTCCAGAACAGAGGCAAGGCCGAGAGCCAGACCAGCGCTGCAGTTCACCTTCAACCGCTCTCTATCTCGGTTTTATCCTGTCTGTTTATGTCATCGCTCTCTTTTTCTTCCCCTGCTCTAGTTCTTCCTTTCTTATTCCACTCTGTGTCTCCCATTGCCTTTCAAATATCTCACGTTTCTTTCTTTCGCTCTTTCTCATTTTTCCAGACTTCTCTACTTTGACCCGAGGGTTACTGCCTCTGAAAGAATGTCCTGCACAGGCCAAGGCAATACTGTGGTTATTCTTTGAAAGAGTCTATTTCATGCCACTCTATAACATCAAATCAAGGTTAAACCAATGACAAACCCGGGAGCTAAACTTCTGCTTATATTTTTTTAATTTGATTATGCATCAAATCAGTTTTGCTTCAGTGGAAAGTCCCTTTAAGAGTCCTTTAAATGCTATTTAATGGCCTTCTTCATATGTTGCTCCCTTATGTGAAGCAGCCTGTGAAAGCACACTTCATTGACAGAACAACTTGGCTCACGTTCAGCCAACGTGCTAGTTTAATGTGAATGGCTTCAGACCATAAAGGTGATCTGCTCTTACCACGTCAATTTCACTCTCTCTTCTGCCTCGCCCACTTCATCCCCCTGCAGCCAGACTGATAACACGAATGCCTCACCTTTGTTACACGAGGTGAGGGTGTTTCTCCTAATGACTTCAGAGCGTGCAGGCAGGCTGGGCTCTCGTGTTTGTCTCCCGGTGCATGCTGCCTGGCAAAGTCCAGGGAGGCTATTGACAGTGGACTTTGGAGGGTGGGGAGAGATGAAGGCATGCGGAGCCACACACACACACACACACACACACACACACACTTAAAAAGACACGTACACACAAACTCACACTTGGATCATATGCTGGTATTGCCTCTGGCTATTGCAGGGTAATAAAGTGATCCAGAGAAAATGCAGGAGGAAATGACAGGGATATAACCATGTGTGTCTTACAGCTATTACTCTAATCAGATGTATGCTCTCACTACATTTAACTTGGGTCTTGTTTGAGTGAAATTCCTTTATTATAGCCATTGGAGAGGGGTTTAAATCTACACATGTGTTGTTGTCAGTAAACAGTACTGCAGTGGTTAGATGCATTTATCAGTAGTTTGTGATAAACAGGGCTGTTATCGACCCCTGGGTGGGCTATTGCTGTTTCTCCACCTTCTGCCACTGTGGTTTACCTCTCTGGAAACTCTGGCTGTGCTGCTGGCACAAAATGGCTACCAGATGCAAGACGCTGGCATAAGTGAAAGTTGGCCACAGAGAAACCTCTTATGAGAGGTTTCTTGAAAGCTCTCAAGAAGCCGGGGATGTCTTGTTACTAATGATCAACCTCAATATACACTGGGTAGAGATACAGACGGAACTGATCAGATTGTGATGAGATTCAGATGCAACATTTTTAAAGGACACACTCACTGTATTCATTCTTGTAGGCAAAACCACAGTTTCATTAGAAAGTCTAGACGAGACCTCCAGCGTTTCTGCTACTGACTCCTTCTCCAATCTGTGCTCACCTCACGACACACCACCACCTCAAGTTATCCTTCAACATACACAAACATGAAGCACAAAATCACGAAGACATACAGACACATTTTCATAGGATACGATGCACACATGCTCACACACACACACACTACTTATAGAGATGAGATAGAGATGTGTTATTATAGGTCTCTCCCAGACGTGATGTCACTCAGCTCATAAGAGGTGTCTTTAAACTCTTGACATAGAACTTTTTTAAAAAATTATCTAGATGGAGTTGTCCTCTATAAATTTATGTGAAAGACTTTGTTTTGAATTAGGTTCAGTGTCCGCTAAGGGCTGTTGATGTTAGACATCAGGGTGAGTGAGTGAGTGTGAGATTTGTTTTTGTGTCTAGCAGTAAAATACATATTCCCCAGAAGTAGCTACAGCAAGAGGCTCCTCATGGAGAGGCAATGGAGCTGGATAATTATGGGGTGTGTGTGTGTGTGTGTGTGTGTGTGTGTGGTTTGGGGTAAAGGACTGGGGGGAAAAAAAGAAAACAAAAATGTTGTAATTTTTACAGTGAATTCCAGCTTGATAACCAGAACCAGCTGGCTTTTGTCTCTTAAACACACACACACGCACACACACACACACACACACACAACTACCAGTCCTTAGCATAAACAGTTGTTTGCACAAAAATATATTGAGATGTGAATGAAAACCTACTGATGTTCAACGGGTGCAAATGATAGCAACATCAATGTTTCAGCTCAAGTACACTGAGTTCCACAAAAATAATACTAAATACACACAACTAATAAAATCCATTATTGCACAACCATTTGCAATAATGGTGATTGCATAACAATAAATACTCTCATTTGCCATTTTTGCAACTCAAACAAGTTTAATTTTATTACTTGGTGGAAAAGTACCAATTCATTCCCTACTCACACACTCTATCCCATTTATTTTGTTAATTATAACAAGAATAAAATCATTAATATTCCTACAGTATTTGCTTGATGGAAAATGTTGCAGTGCAAAAGATGACTAACCACCAGTCACACTTTTTGGTTGTTATTGGCCACTTCAGAACTTTTTCCATTCCCTTTTGTGTGTTTATCTGAATCATCCTGATCTTCTCAAAAGGAGTAAAGTTACCAAACAACACACACACAAACAACAGCAGTTATCGGTAACATTACATAAAAGACACAGGAGTGTGACTCATGTGTACACTCCATGTAAATGGAGGACAGTCTATTGGAGTATCTCCCACATTGCTTTATCAGTATTACAATAGTTTTCAGCCCTATGCACTTCAACCTCCAACATGCACACAGACTGCTCGGCAGTTGACATCTCTACTAAGCTGCCTCCCTGACCTCAGTTGCCCCAGGCAACCCCTTGTTGTTGCAGTGTTTAAAAAGATGTAAGGAGTACAGTCTCCCACCAGGATAACTCAGGGAGCGAACACAGATTAAAGTCTGCTAGTCTCACAATGGGAGCCCTTAAGGCTACACAGAAGAGAACAGTTCTACATGCGTGTGTGTGTGTGTGTGTGAGTCAACATATGAGCTCCCACTTTCTGTGATTTTTGCTTCTGTACATATGCCTGTGTTTGCATGCAGATGTGTGTTCACGCCTACTTCTACCTTACATCTCCAACGTGTGCGGCCTTTAATTTTGAATGGAGACAAATGCTGTGCAGGCCCATATTGAGGCAATGAAAAGAACCATTTCTCTCTACCTACAGATCAATGGGTTCCCATTCAATTAGAAAGTCTGAAACCATTAGCACCCGGCTAATGACTCCATTCTGGGGAGCTGCGGAGCTTTGGCCTCGGGGTAGGAGGGTGGCGGGTGGGGAAGCCAGAAAAAGCATCCAGGCTGGGTGGGGGATTTCTTTAACTGCATTCATTATGAGTGCATTACTTCTTTAGTGTCTTATCAGGCAACACTTTCCAGATAGCATATTGCAGCAGGGTGTTGAATGCTTTGTCCCTCTGGTCTTGTTTCAGCAAATGCTAAAGCTCTGCACCTCCTATTACTTTGTTTCCTTTTCCCACTTGATTATTCACTTTGTTTATTTACATGAATTGTTTCTAATAGCTCTAGTTTGCCAACCCACCTTATTGCAACCCAACAAAGTGTGGAGTGAGGGGTTAACCTGCAGGTCCTCCTACTATTCCTGTACTGATGACAGCTATTCATTAGTGTATGATGGGAGCAATGCTTTTGGGTGAATTCAGACATCCGTGCACTCCCAGTTTTGCTCTCCCATTTTCTACACAGTCTACACTTGTCAAATATACAGTTAGAAATACTGATCAACGGTCCCAGTAATGAAAATAACAGTCGGCCTAGACAGACATGCAATAAGAAAGAAAGAAAGAAAGAAAGAAAGAAAGAAAGAAAGAAAGAAAGAAAGAAAGAAAGAAAGAAAGAAAGAAAGAAAGAAAGAACAGAAGAAAGGAAAAAGAAACAAGCAGAAAGTAGGCAAGCAGCCAGGCAGACAGAAAAATGAGTGTATATAAGAGGGTTTACAGGTAGGAACCATGTGGCTACAGGCAGAGGTAGGACGCCATGGGCAGAGTCCATATCCTGTGTCTTAATAATGCGTGCTGAGGCCTCAGGGGAATGGCAGTTT
>SEMN01000600.1:0-205000 GCA_005408345.1 Macquaria australasica | reverse complement strand
AATAATTCCCATAAAGGCCACAACTACTTTTCAAGCGAGCTGTTCCTTTAACGTTCAGTACAGTTGGCTGTTTAACTCTTTAGGAGGTCGCCCCAAGCAGCTACAGTGCTACTGCTAAACTCAACAATAGAGAAATAGGTTTCTATGACAAGATTTATGTGACCGCGATCACAATTTTCCCTTTAACCTGTTGTTGCTTCACATGACCCCTAAAGATGCTTAATTTCTTTATTGTAAGGGAGGACGTGCTCAAGTGGTTGCCTCGAAAGTTCATTCTTGATGCCCACTCACACCAGCGACCCTTGAACCTTGAACTTGGCCAACTGTATTCAAGTCTTCTGCATTGTACTGATATATTAATACTTCTTTATCTTTACCGCCACCTCTCTTTTTGTCTATCTCACACAAACACTTGTCTCTGTGCAGATATCCCTCTTTGTGAGCATGCAGGACAGGAGACAGTCAATATTTAGCCTATGATGTCAGTGTGTGCGCCAGCAGCACACTCCTAGCTGGTGAACAAATAGAAGAAGACTTGCCATCTGAGCATGTGTACACACAGGAACACACATGGGCCATCAGCAAGTAATGACCATAAGATGTTAAGGCCATTGAGGGCTGGTGTAAAGTACGTTAAGTATGATGGGTGCAGTGACAAATGGTTTGACCTTATCTGCAGCAGTTGTGGGATCTGACTGTGAAAGACGTTGCACCTCCTCTCCTCTCTGCTTCCTGTAAGATAGATCCCCACAGTGCTATAGCTGCTCCAATAACCATGTCAGCTTGGAGGCAGGGCTATTGCCCTCCCACCCTTACCAGTGGGTGACCTCTGGAGTAATCCCTCGAGGGTCCAGACTAATAATAGTATATGGATATGATTGTATGGAAATGATAGTCCAGCACAGAATTAAATGGCAGTCAAATGTATGTTAAACACTGGATGCTTATATGTGGTGTGACCAGTATGGGGAGAGGGAAAGTAAGGGGTTTGGGCTTTATAACGCAGTGTTTTAACTAGAACAGTTGGCAGCACCTGAACATACAGTGGCTGAGTCAAAGAAACATACATGCACACACTAGAGGGCATGTACACACACATAGTGAGTATGGTTGCTGAGGAGTGTTCTGTAATTCTAGCGTGTGTTAATGACTCTCCCAGGCACACTGGAGAAGACGTTAAAAACTCTGGCTGTGATTTACTGTGCAGCGATGCAAGCTGGGACACGACCCAGAGATTCACACTGTGGCACAGATACGCATATAGTCACACACACACACACACACACACACACACACACACACACACACACAGATCTAAACGCCAAGTTAGAATCTAACGATGAACGAAGGAAGTTGATGCTAAGATAAACAGCTTACATTTGTAAATGAAACGTGTTTTCATGTGAGTGTTATCTGCATTTTATAAACTAGATAAATAATTCAACCAATTAAGTCTTCATTATCAGTCTGTGCGTTTGCATGTTCAGTGTAGTTTTATGGCCAACACTATGATATTGTGTTTGAATTAAACACTATAAAATATTTTCCAATTCTCTTTATACGGGCCATTGACTGGCATTGCAGTCACACATCAATCATGGGCCAAGTCACTTAGTAGCCATTAAACTGTAACAATGTTTGTGTTTATACAGCTTGGCTCTGACCGAAAACAAAAACATACGTCCTCATTTACCCACCGCAATCTCGTTACGTCCATACAAACAAGTCATTTTTAATCCACCAATTATAGATGAGAAAAAGGAAGGAGAGATCTGCTAGACGATCCATCACAAGTTTGTGGTCAGCGATGGCTGTAAAGCGCATCACCACAATGTCGCATTGGATGACTTGCGGTCTTCCAAATGTCTTTTCATGAACTGAAAGTAAAACAAAGAGCATGAAGGCCAGCCGCTCTCTAACCACTGCGAAACAATAAGGACAGGTTTTGTTTCATTGCAAGCCCCTTGTATGCTTGTGCTTTGCCCAGAGCCAGACACCTGCCCTGGTTTGGCTTTGTAAACCCTGGCCCCCGGGCATACACAGGCCTCAATCTAAGTCACCTGTATTTACCTTGGATTTACCGCCCAGTGGTATGATTTGTATGATAGGATATACCTCAAAGTGGATTGCGACATGAGTTGGGTAATATCACCTCTGGTCGGGTTAAGAAAAGATTGGTAGAAGACTGATGAGGTTTGTTTTGGAGAAATCCACTCCACTCCTTCAGAAAGGTCTGTTAAGTCCGGTTCCCACAGAGTACAGCTTCGTGCCCTACTTCTGTCCTCCACCAAGAATAACATGTACCTGGACAACACTGACCATTTAGACAGCTGCAAGGAGGATGAGAGTGAGAGGGGGGCTGGGAGTGAGGGCTGAGGTACAAAAAAGAGAAATGAACGATTGAAGGTAATAATGCAGCACGCAATGAAAGAAAGAAAGAAGGAGAAAGAGGAATCAGGGATTGATGGGAAGAAAGAAACCAAGTAGGAGGATCCCATAAAGTTACAGTGAATGAAGGAGACAGAGAGATATGCCCCTATCCTTTAAAAAGTTAGTTGAATCTCCGGAGGTTTAATTGAATTTGAAATGAGTCGGGAGGCAGAAAGTTAGCAGAAGCTCTGGAAGGCTTAGCGCTAAAGATGAAGAGCCGGTGAATGACAGGAGAGAAGACAGAGGAGGAGAAGACTCCATAACAGTAGCATACAGAGGAGTCCTGTGTGAGGAAAAAAGACTCGGCCACGCACAGGTAAATTGATCTCACGGGAGTGCGAGTAATAGTGGGATAAAAGCTGCGAAGGAAGGTATGGATTGGAAACACTGAGGGATGAACAGAAAAACTGAACAAAGCACGAAGACAAGGAGAAATAAGAGAAAAATAAGGACTCGTACAGGCAGAGAAAAAGACGAGCAGTGAAGCTGGAGAGAAGTGGACAGAGGCAGAGCTTCCGCAGAAATAGAGAAAGAGGTTTAGGGTGGGCCTGGGGCTGAGGGTTTGTGAGGTGCAGGGCTCTCTCCAGAGCAAACAGAGGCTAACAGAGGGGCTGTTGTCTAGGTCAGGGTGGGCCGGGGGAGGGGACAGCAACACCGGGATGTGAAATGTGACAGATCTATTTTAGGGCTCCAGCACAGGAGCCCTTCCCTGCTCCGAACCAGGTGTCAGGGTCAGGGGTCAAGGGCAGGACAGCAGAATCTAAAGCAGCGTTTGAAGTGGATTAGTTTGACTGGAAGAGATCCTGTAATTTAATTTTTATGTGCTGCATGCATTCCAGGTCCAATTCCAGGAGACGATTCAAGCGAGGAAAAGGAGCTTTGTGATTTCCTGCAAACTATTGCTCACAGCCTAAACGGAGAATGTCATAATCTATGAACATTATGAACATGTCAACTCAAACTGTGTTGCTTTTTAATTACTGACAGTGTAGTGTATACATATGTACATATGAACAAAAATTGATCATCGGCATCACTTCTTGTTTCTCAGTATTCCAGTATTTAAATGTTTTCAGTTGCTTTTCTACAGAAAAACCAAAAGTGCAAATGTACTTCCTCTTCCTCTCATTAGGCGTGTGCTACTCTCGAAATGATCTAAATGTTTGGGAAGTTAATACCACTCTGAGAACACATTAACTCTTGATGGTTAATTTCACAATGTCTCTCATAAGTCATCAACGTGGATTCAGATGTTGTGGTTGGCTCTCACAGATGAACACAACCTAACATCACGCTTCCTTCCTTGTCCTCCACATTCTTCCTTCCTAGTTGCTCATCTTTCCCGTACATCCCTCATAGTCACCCACCTACACACTGCAACCACCACCACCACTTCCATTGCTCCCCCCCTTTCATTTCTAATGTGCATCACAAACCCAGTCTCCACTTGTAAAGTCACCCACCATCTACCTCCACCCCCAACCTGCTCTCTGGTCTGGGCCTACCAAGATCCAGGCAGAGGGGCTGATTATGCAGGCAGCTGTCAGCCCTCTAAGGTGAGGCCCCCCAGGCGACAGTTCAACTGCTTCAGACTGAGGCTGTGCCACCGAGCCTGACAGTAGCACGAACAACACAGAGAAAAGAATGCTAATGGTTCAAATCAGATGAGAGCTGAGATGAGAGGAGGGAGTGCGGAGGAGAAGAGGAGGACGCTGGCAGGCACTCCTGATCAGCTGTCATTCAGACGAGGCCTCGTGTGTGTGATGGCGTGTATTTGTTGTGCATGTTTGAGCGAGAAGCACTGGCCGCCCAGGATTACGCCCCCAGTTACTGACATGTTTTTCCTCCAAAGTGCCTTGAAGTTTGAGAGATGAAGGAAGGGTGTGAACAGCGGGAGGGAGGGGCTGGAAAAGGCGATAGATGGATGGATGTGGGAGGCTATATACAATACATTGCTCTGTTCCTTTATTCTTCCATCTAACATGCCTTTCCCATCTTCTATCTACCCGACGTAACTCCACCTCTCTCTTTGACTATCTGTCTGCCTCGGAGCCATACCTTACTGCGGAAAAGGCAACATATCAAAACTTAACGGCTTTTCCTTTTCCGAATAATGCTGAGTTCAATATTATTTTGTTTTGAACTTCACTCCTGCGCTTGCTTCTTCTCTCCTCCAGGGCAACCCCTTCACAGGAGAGACGAGATGCTTTAGCACCGTCACTTACGGGCAGTCAAACAGCCTCCTGTGTGGTGGGAGCTCCTGATTGAAACATAGCACGCTCAAGACTTCAGTTCCCCTCTTTCCAATCTCTAAATGTCTGATTCCATTCGCCTCCACAGGACTACAGACAGAAAGTTAAAGCCTACATGTGCATACGTGTTCATGCCATGAATGAGTAATGTACTCTGACAGCAGAGACAGATGGATATATGATCACCAGCTAAAAAGGATTGCTGTGACACTGAACCAGGAAGTGCTTGTCAAGTCATGTTACAACTCCCAGCCATGAACTCACAGTAGAGCTCTTTTAGTGTTGCCTCGATCGTCACCCATAATCACGCTACAGGAAAGTTTTAAGTTTCAACTATGCACAAAATTACCTAAAATAGCAAACTGCCATTTTCCCAAACATCAACTAAAATGCCTTCAAACACAAACAGCTTGACGGGACCCTACCCCACTGCTCTGTCTCCCCCTTACCCACACCCTCACCCCATCCCTGGCAGATGGCTTTAATTAATATAGACATGATAACGAGATTCCCTGCGATTAATACACACAGCAGTTATGGATTTAAGTGCTAGGGATTCCACATAATATGATTAACAGCAGTTGAAGTGGGGGCATCTGGCAGATGATTTGAAATGGAGGAGGGCTGGAGTGATTGTGAAATAAGTGTGTGTGTGTGTGTGTGTGTGTGTGTGTGTGTGTGTGTGTGTGTGTGTGTGTGTGTGTGTGTGTGAATTGTGCATGCAATTTTGTGCGTGTTTATTTATGTGCCTGTCTCTCAGAGAGACGGATAGTATAAGAATGCTGGGGGCCTAACGTCATGCAATCTTAAAAAGGAGTTTTTTTTTTATCCACTTGTTATTGTGTAGCCAGCTGTCCTTTGTGCCATAACATAGACTACATGTTGGGGCAAAGACACAATAGATAGATCTGCATGGCATTTCACCATATGTGTGCATCTGTTTTTATATAGCAAGACTTATATACCTCTAATATATATCAGGGAAGCAGGAACTTACTGCCAATTTGCTTAATTTGCATGCCTTTCTTTGAAAAGACACATCAGATCAGGTATTAAACATAACATGAAGACAACTGTTCATTATTTGCATAATAAATGCAAAACGACACCTGTTCCTGGAGTGAGGAGTCTTTATGTATTTTAGCTGTAGACAAATCATAAAAAATGACAGACAGACAAACGAGTACATCTGAGACAACTCCTTGGTCGTGTTTCTATAGTCACAACTAGAACTTTATTTTCCTTTGACTGTTGGCCAATTCCTAAACACACAACTCAAAATACACAGAAAAAAGTACAACTTATGGGGAAGTTGAGAATCTATTTTGATGGTTCCTCTTTGGGAGAAAGTCTTCTCCCTTTCTTCTAAATGTACGGTTCATTTTGTCCATCTACATTCAGCTATTTAATTAATTAATTTTTTCCCATGTGTTGCCTGTATGAAAACACTAAGCTGGACAAACTACAGCCATATGGTGAACAGTGCACAGTGCAGTCCTCTGCCCTAACCTTCTGTCTCTTGTTTACGCCGATGGCTACGTGGCTGATATTTGTATTTGCTGGCATTTGGAACTGTGTCGTCATGAAGGAGACTAACTCAAACAAACACAACAAAGTACGTAACTGCTCCTCTCAGGATTAAGGGTGAAGGGTTATCATGTCAATCTCTGGCTTGTTCCAACTGTATGGAGTGTGTCTCCACACATCAGTCACACTCCAGGGGATCTGTCCAGTCCACACACAAATGCTCTGTGAGGTAAAATAAGATGCACCCTGCAGATAAACTCAACAGGATGCCAAGGGGAGGATTGTGTTCGGAAGACTGTGCACGTTTGCATGTGTGTATCTATTTTTTTTTTACTATTTCATTAGAAAATGATAATGGCTGTCAAAACATCACTCTAGCAATTTCTCTCTAGTTTAAAATGAGGTTACTGACTGTGCTCTTCTGTACAGTGGAAGTGTGAATCGAAATCAAGATACTGTAGGAGACAGAGGAACATCTCAGGATTTAGTTTCTGATGAATTTTTACATTTGTTTCAGTGAAGTTAGGTCTTTCTTTTTTTTTTTTTTTATAACAACTTGCCCTCAACCTGTCTCGTCGTCTTCTCCTTCTTTAGTTAGTGGTTCCCTAAATTTCCTAGAAGAACTTTCAATAAACCTCCAGAGAATGTGCCTGCATTGCAGCAGTGGGTTTGACAGTTGTGGGTGAAGAGAGTCATAGTAAGTCGAAGAGACAGCATAGTAATAGCAAGAAAGTTAGCATTGCTGGTCATGAAAACTTGAGTTGTGCGAATTACGCAAAATGTAATTCTCTTGGCTGGAGTGTAATCATACTAGAACTGCAACAATTGGTCAATTAATCGATTAGTTGATCATAAAAAAAAACTATTTTGATAATTGATTTTAGTCATTTTTTAAGCAGAAATGTGCTGGTTCCAGCTTCTTAGGTGTGAGGATTTGATGGTTTTCTTTATTGTACATGGTAGTAAACTGAAGATCTTTGGGTTTTGGACTGTTGCTCGGACTAAACTACACATTTGAAGATGCCACCTTGGGCTGTGGGAAATTATAACATGGCATTTTTTACTATTTTCTGTCATTTTATAGAAAAAACAATTACTTGATTAATTGAGAAAATAATTGACAGATTAATTGACAATTAAAATAATTGTTAGATCCCTACATTATACCGGGAAAGTGTAAATAATGAAACTCACAGACAAGCAAATGTTTCAGGGTTAACATGCCCTAATTATGGATTTTGTTATTCATTTTCTAAGTCATGCTTGCTTAGCACGATTAAGCAAGCACTAGCCACTTGTTTGAAATGTAAAATAAATTCTTGGTTGATGTTTCCTACCCAAACTGGTAATGGATCCGTCTGAATAAATGAAAGTAATGGTTTATTTGTTGAGGGAGATGTTTGAGCTGAAGCCCAGTTTATAAAAATAAATCAATTTAGCAAAAAGCTCTTGATGTGAATGACGTGAAATGAGCAGAACAAATATATCACTGGAACTCAACTCAGGCTCAGCAGCACAGACTCCAACCATCTCTGGCGAACATGAACATCAGTTGGGGAAATACGGCAAACTTTTATTTCGTGCTTATTCTTCAGAGAGACAGTGTTGAGCAGGAGAGCAGCAGTGGCTGTGAGCAGGTGCTTCAGCCTAATGTTAAATCACAACTCAAAAACATTCATTACTGTGTTTAGTTGCAGAAAGGCACACAACCTTATATTTGCCACTTAGTTGCTAGTCAACATGATGGGTTGTCCCCCCCTTTTTTTCCCCCTCGCCTGCTTTCCTCTCCCCAGCCTCTCTTTTGCAGTCAAGCAGACACAGTAAAGAGAGTGAGGGAGAGTAATTTGACAAAGAAAGGGTAGAAGTTGGCACTGAAAGTGAATCAAGGGAGCAAAAGCAAACAGAGGAAGGAAGGAGTGGGAAGAGGGGAGGGAGAAAGCGGAGGAGGGAAGTTGGCGGGGGAGGCAAAGGGAATGGGAGAAGGGATGAGGGGGTGAAGCTGTAAGCAGAGCGCGGACGAACTCCAATAAAAACAGAGTGTCAGATGTAACACGTTTGTGCAGAGCGGGGACTGCTTATAATGACACACTTCCACTTCTTGACCACGAGTGACTGGACACTCTGGTTCACGACCCCAAATCACAGTTGTACAAAGGCAGATCATAGAGCAAAAACAGATAGTGTCATTGCAATATTACTAACATTGTCTTTTCAAAGAAACAGATCGGCAATTGAAGACACTTGCTGTTTGACCCACCAAGAGGACTGACCTACTGTGTCGCGTACGTCCCTGCACACGCAGCAACCACACACCCAGCACACAAGTACATCAATGCACATCCAGGGTCACGTTAACTGCAGCCGCTGGGACAGAACTGCAAGACAACCATCTCTGCTTCCTGTTTTTCTGGAAATGAAACTATGTCAAAGGCAATAATGCTGGCAGTACGAAATACTGGCAGTTAGAAACTGATCCCTTAAGCTCATACAAAATCCAAATCTGTGCACACACATCAAGACACACACATGGTGCAAACTCACACACCACTTTTAAAACAGGGGCAGGACACTACAGGGGTTCTAACTGTGCTCCAGAATCCTGCATTCAATCTGAGATTTGATCACTGGTAGTGAATACAAACAGGACATGCAAATAGTGACTTTATCTATGAATCTTCCCCTTTCCAAAGTTGCTACTGATCGCTACTGGAACATTTAGCAACAGCTTGCCATCATTCCCTCTAGCCTCCAGTCCAGGAAGCAGTGGGGCTGTAACAGAGAGAGTTTGCAATGGATCTTTTGGTGACTCAATTTTGGGAACACAGCACTCCAGGGCCCCAAAATTAAAAAATATAGCTGAGGATAAACGTTGCACCTCTGAAGTGAAACAATGGAGGAGAGACAGAGAGAACAGGGCGAGTGACATGTCGAAGGAAAGGGGCTGGATTTATTCTGTAAAATAAACAAGCATGCTGGAACAATGACTCAATTAGTTGATCAAAAATTAATTGTTTAAGTCATTTTTTAAGAATTTGCTGCTTCCGACCTTTGAATTGTGAATATTTGCTGGTTTTCTTACTCCTCTCTGACAGTGAACTGAATCAGTACACTGAATACCTTTGGGATTTGGACTGCTGGTCGGACAAATGAGGACATTTGAAGACGTCACCTTGGACATTTTTCACCATTTTCTGATATTTTATAGACCAAATTATCAATAAATTAATTGAGAAAATAATCTGCAGATTAATCAATTGTAAATTGCAGTCCTCACGCATAGACAGATGAGATATTAAAAGTGAGGTGCCGTTTCATCCTGGACAAGAAGAGGAACTGTCCTTTTGCATGGCAAGAGGTAGTAAAGGTAGTAAGGGGCTGTTGGTGTTTGTGGATGTGTGTGTGTGTGTGTGTGTGTGTGTGTGTGTGTGTGTGTGTGTGTGTGTGTGTGTGTGTGTGTGTGTGTGTGTGAGGAGAGTGGGGTCTTAAAGTGGTTGCTGACCTCTAACCCTAACTCACTACTCAACAGGAGAGGTGTTGCTATGGACATCTGTTTCTACACACTCTTACACTCTACTCCACACACAGACACACACACACACAGTCACTGCCTTTGTATTCCATGCACACAAACACTTACATGCAAAGTCGGAGATGTTCTTGTAAGAATTTCTGCTAGCATACACAGAACTCGACATGTAGCTAATTACGACATATTCTGCCTGTTGCTGCTGTTCTGCCCTTTATGTCTGCTGTATGCACTGTACTTGTCTGGTTGAAATGTTGAGTTAAATGTTATTTCTAGTGATGTTTTCCATAAGCACCTACATGTACATCACCAGCCACCATTCAATTCTAAGACCCCCGTGGGGCTCACTCTGTTTTGGCCCCAAGTAGCCCTTAGCTCACTGACCCCTACACATATCCCTTGGCCCCTATAGGCGGTGAGGGATTGTACAGGAGACAGGGTCTGAGTGGGAAGAGAGAGAGGGGGGGTGGTGGGGTTAGCAGCAATAGAGAGGAGCACTTCTTCAGGAAAAGCATTAAAGAGGCAGGTATTGATTTGGGATTTTAAATGTTTTTCACAGTGATATATCCAATTAGCCTCTGAACCCTGTATGGGTGTAGAGCGGGTTCCCCTGAGGCTGACGAGAGGGCCACTATAACACTTTTCCTTAGGCTCCCTCAAATGATAAGAAATAGATAATACCTGTTAGAGTCCAGACTCATAACGGCAAGGTGCTGGAGGGCTTTAGGAGGCATGTGAAAGAACTAAATCTACTTAAATTAATTCATAGAAATACTGGTGCAAAACTAAATCGTTTTTCCATGCAGGTCTATAGAAGCTCTTTTTGACTTGCATCTGTTTTTATCATGCTCTCCTATCTCTGTTGTGGGTGACATGGCGACTTGTTCAGGCAGTGCGGACAGCTCCTGGATATTGGTAAGCTTTAATTCTCTCTGCACATCCATGTCTCCCTCCTCCTCTTCTTACTCCTCCACCTCCTCCTTCCACCCGCTCAATCGATGGTAAGTTATTTAGCAGATAAAAGAGTTGGATCAATCCAGCAGCACATATCAGAGTGCCAGCAACTTGTGTATATTATCTGGCGCGCGTGCGTGCATGCGTGTGTGTGTGTGTGTGTGTGTGTGTGTGTGTGTGTGTGTGTGTGTGTGTGTGTGTGTGTGACAGAGAGAGGGAGTGAGGTTGTGCGTGTTTGTGTCGATGGCCTAAGCATATGTGTCTAAGTCTGTACCTGGATATCTGCATGTGTATGTGTGCATATTTGTAGTTATACCGTAGCCTATCCGTGTTGTGTGTGTGTGTGTGTGTGTGTGTGTGTGTGTGCTAGCTCAAGTGTGCATTCCCGCATGTCACTGCCATTATGTCAAACCCATAGTGAAAGAGATACTGAGAGGAAAAGAAGAGATGTGTCCTTGATTGCTGAACGACAGTCACCTTTTTTTCTTTATGCATGTACAGACGACTATCTGCCTATTGTAAATATATAATTTGATTCTATTCGTCATTAGGTGTCTGAATTGAGGCAATTGAACTGAATATGTGAAAAATGGCTCAAACCTGTGTAGAAATATGCTTCCCTCTTACAGACAGACAAAGTGCTGGTTATAATAGAAAAGCAATGTGAGAGAGAGAGAGAGAGAGAGCAGGAGATTGTGTTAGAAAACTGGAGGGCACAAATGCACGCCAAAGCGGGACAGAAAGATGGAACGACTCTGAAGAGGGGAGTGAGGAACAAGATGTTAATTTGAATGTTACGAAAGCATGGAAGAAAATGTTGTTTTATGCCAGAGCAGAAATTGCTTTGAATACTGTGCTAACTCAAAGCAAATGTAGGTCCGTCGGAGGAGGAGCAGAGGCGCTGTGCTGAATACAAACAGGAGAAATAAAGCCTCTTAGGTCTGGTGAGTGCAAGACAACATTAATAAGGTCAAAGGGGGGCAACCGTAAATGTCAAAGGTCACCAACATACACATACAGACCAACGCAGACCCGCACAGCATCAGCATACACACAGATACAAGGATATACTCGAGCACACAAAAGCCCTATTATGGGACTGTGATTATTTATGTCTGATGGTTAGCTTGTTTCCAGGCCTAACAAAGCATTTATGAAAAATGAGACTTGTTTAAAAGTTGCTGCGTGTTTGTGCGTGTGTCCTAATTGCCTAAAACAAAGCATCGCAAAAAATTAGAATGCCTCAAACACACACACACACATCCACACTCGAAACATGTATGCACACAGCACACACACTCACACAATATGCATGGATAAAAATACAAGCGAACTCACTCTTTGCACCACTCTCACACTCACAGAGACACGCACACCACACACAGACAAACACACACTTGAGATTATGAGTGAGTCATTGCATTGCCCAGCAGGGCCTGGGGGAGCTGGGGATTTCCACGTGGAGAAAAACAGGTGACATCTGCCCAGCTCCCATACAAATCTATGTACAGTACAGCTACGTACAGCTGCTCTGTGTGCAGTAAAAACCTGCAAATATAGGACAGAAAAAGAACCTCTTATATTATGTGTGTGAGAGAGAAAGAAAGAGGAAGACAGAGAAAATGGGGTGAAAGTAGGCAGAGGTCATTAAAGTAGTCAAAGGGCACTTGCCACAAACTAACACACCTCAACAGCTGAGACACACCTGCTAATGTGATTAGACACCCCCCCCACACACACACACACACACATGCGGTGCCACAGTCCCCACCTTTGGAGATTCAGCCTTGTGCTTACCCATACACACAGTTGAGATGGCCATGCATGGCCTGTTTCCACCTCAAATAAAGTTCACAGAGACCATACACAAATCAATAAACAACATCCTAGCTTAGCACCAAACATAGCTTGGCCCTTCTTCCTGTATCACTGCTTGGGTTTCAAACACACCACGCTCCTTACTTCTTCCTTTCAAGTGACGTGTCGTACCTGCCTCCCATTTTGTCTGTTCTCTAGTGAGTTAGGAGTGAGACAAACCGGATGATTATCAGGCCATGTAACACCATATTTGGTCATTCTTACAAGCCCCACAGATGCCTTGGCTGGGAAATCCCCCGTCTAAGGCTTGGCTCTAAGGCTCAGGTCTGATGGGAAGATTTCATTATTGTTTAGTGCGAGGAGTTTGCAAATGAACTACCCTTAACTACTGTAAAGCTGGTTACTGCATGATCAACATTATATGTATGATTCATCAATATGTGATATTTTTAAACTGAATATTTTAAATATATATAAATGTTAAAGACAACTCTCTAATTTCTGGTGGTCATAAGAATTCTGGGACCTAAAAATGGGGCTCGTTAACGCTACATTTTTCATATCTCCAGCTCTTGCTGTTAAGAGTCCATGGCAACCTCTTCTCCCAACTAACAGCTTTACCCACAATCTCTCTTTCACCTGAGCTTTTGGTGTATTTCAATGCATGTTGCATCTATGTGTATTTTAATGGATAGTGTATAATGTTATTATATTGGATCATGCAGGCTCCTGCAAAACTTAATGGCAGGATTGAAGTACCATATCAGGAGTCAGCTGGACAACATCAAGTGTGTCGTCAAGTATGTCCTTGTGTTCACCGTTTCATCCAGAGTCATCGTATTAACAAGTAAGGCACGAAAACATTGTGTAATGCAAAGCGTTTTCTAAAAGCGTGAGAAATGTTAAGTTTCTTGCTTGTACCCTGTATTCATCCCGTTTGTTTATCCTTGTCCGCGCATTTGTATGTGCTTAACCGCTGCATGCCCATACACTTGTCCTTCTGTCTAGCGGCCTATTTGCACAACTATTCTCCTGGCCAGCCATCCACCCGGTCACCTGTTTTTCTTTCAAGTCTATCTGTCCATCCATCCACCTGTGGGGCAGCAGAGACACAAAAGCTGGGGCATCGATTTATGTGTCTGTGGTGGGCAGAGAGATGTGCAGTGTGGGAATGGCTATCGGGGAGTGTTTGACACAGACCGATATTATTCATCCCGGACAATATCCTAAAATGGCTAATTATACGGATCAATTAGCGGGCTAATTAGACAATTATCTAAGCAGACAATCTATTGGCTGGAGAAAATCGATACAGGGACGAGATAGCGGCAGAGATTAGGATTTACTTTTTATTACCCCTGCAGTTATACACACATAGTTTTGAACCCATCAGTATCGTTTAGCCTATGAGACCAAAAAGAAACCTCAACTTTTAACTTTGAATTTGGGAAATTTCAGTTTCCAACAAGTTCCTCTTTATTTTGGGGAGATGTTGAATTGTAATTTGAGTGTTTCCTCTGGGTGTGTGTGTGTGTGTGTGTGCGGCATGCAGGAGAGAGGTGACAGCAGATTTGTAGGAACGAGTCAGAGCTGCTGTTCCCACAGGACAGACAGAGTGAGTCAGGTCCCACTGCAGATCTTATCTGATCAGCGTGTCACTAAAGACCTTCTCTCCTTCTACTGCCCTACTCCCATCTCTGTTTACTCTCTGACTCTCGCTGCCTTTCTCTACAGCTGAATCATACAAAGGATTCATCTTTCTTCTTCGGTTATGTCCCTGACACAAGTGCACGGTTACACACACACACACACACACACAAACACAAAGCTCCTCTTCCATGTGCACAACACTGGCATCCAGTCAAAGTGGCGCTAAATTGTATTAAAATAGTGCAGTGCTCGTCGCAAATTTACATGCGAATTAGGGAGAGTAGAAGTAATTACTCCGGGCCAGTGCCGCTAATTGAATAAGGGTGCAGCCTTTTCTCTCCTCTCTCCTTCTCTCTTCTTTCATTCTATATACGCAGGGCTCTGTGCTTCTCTTCAATGTCATTATGCCACTGTTTGCCCTCTTCAAGGGCCCACACATCATAGGCAAAAGAAAGCAATGGAGAGTGCTTTGCAAGTGTGTGTGTGTGTGTGTGTGTGTGTGTGTCTGTGTGCATTTATAGGTATTTGTTTTGCCAAGTTGTTTTTGTACTGTGTGCGAAGCGATGATGTGAATGTGATGGCCTATTGTACTCTATGTGGGCTCACCAGTGTGTATTTGTATTCCTGAGCCATGTGGGAAATTAGATGGATAGAAATCTATGCACATTAAGATGTAGATGTGCTGTTTGGTGGGTACTGTCATTCTCTTCGGGTCCTGTGGGAGACAAATCAGAAGCAAGAGTGAAAAATACAAGCAGATAGGCAGACATGACCAGAGCACGCACAGACAGCCTGGGGCTGTGTTTGAAGTAGGCCTCGGAGAGAAGAGGTTGCTTTTGAGGTGAGGTGTATATGAGAGCAACTGTCACACTGACATACACAGACTTTTCCCACTGGAGCATTTGCATGGCAAAGTGTCCGCTGGCTGATTCCCAGGTCTGCTTTATTCTGTAATGGCGGTGAGTATTACAATATAAAACTGCTAATGCATGAACAGATGCCTGCAATACACCTGCAGTGGCTCAACGCTGGTTTATGCATGCCTGTGGAAAACATATAAAAAAGATTTCTCCCCTTTATTTTTTGTATTTCAAAACATTCTACAGAGACATAAATCTTATTTCTTTCTGTAGGTCTGTGTGTCAGCCACGCGGTGTAAAGGGGAGAGGCTGGCTGCTCTCAGGAATATCAACCTGTGGCTGTCAGCCTTATCAGATCTAACCCACTCAGGGAGAACTAAACACACTCCCCCTCTCAGCCGATCTCTCTTTCTCACACACACTAAAATGGCATACACAAAAACACACACACACACACACACACACACACTCGTTATATACACATGTACATCTTCATTCATATACAAACACTTTCACAAGACCAGAATGCATGCATGAGAGAAAATTCACAACAGACTTACACTGAAACGTTTGGGTCACTTCTCCTGGCCAACAAATAGTCCAGCACATGACCTCTGGCAAAACCACAACTTATTGTTTTTACACTTCTGTTTTAGCACAGATTAATCAAACCAGATATAACGTGTTAATTAGTGAGCTTTAGAGGTGCCGGAAGGCGGATTTTGTTTGGACAGAGTCAGGCTAGCTGTTTCCCCCCATTTCCCCGCTAACCTAATAGTCTGCTGGCTGCTTCTTATTTAGCGTACACACATGAGAACTTCTCACCTAACTATCAGCAAGGAAGCAAATTTCCTAAAATGTCAAACTATTCCTTTAACCTTTTCATTGGAACTGTTGGATCTGTTAACTGCAGATACTACTGTTAGATTAGGCTTTTATTAATAAGCCAATCAATTCATTAAATAGCACCCAAAAGGCATAAATTTAGAGCAATCACACACATTTTAATCTTTTATGATTTTGCAAACATGACTAAACATATAACAACAAACCCGACCAAATCCAAGCTCAAGGGATTTAAGAGAAAGTCGAATCTGAGCTAATCTACTATCAGGTCAAGTCGTGTGTTCGTTTCGAGTTTAAATCGATTCAGAAAAAAAAAAACTGAATTCAGCATTTCTCTTTCAGCTATTTCCTTAAGTGCTAGTTCATGTTCATCTGTGTATGTCAGTGTGTGTGTGGGTGTGTGCGTCTTCCCTGGTGCCGATATTATGAGTGAAAATACCTGCTGACGCACAACAGCCAGACTCAGAGGTCAAACGCTTCAGAGCTTGCTTTCATTGATTCATAGCCCCCAGGTAGAGAGAACACATTGAGTCCAAGTGTGTGTGTGTGTGTGTGTGTGTGTGTGTGTGTGTGTGTGTGTGTGTGTGTGTGTGTGTGTGTGTGTGTGTGTGTGTGTGAGCGATAGAGATACAGACAGAAAGTCAGACAGAAAGCATGCGTGTGTGTCTCCATCCTAATGTGTCTATGTGTGTTAGCGTGTCTGTCTGCACCCGGTGCTATTGCCCCAAACAGAGCTTCAGGCCAGCCTGTGTTTCCTGGCTAGGGGCACAGTCATTGCGGTTAGGTGTTAACAGGAGCGATACAGAACGAAAGAACAAAAGATGCGCCTGGAGCCAACACTGAAATGCCTTTGAGAAACAAGAGGAAGATCTCCATGGGGGTAAGGAGGGATGAGGGAGTGAGCAAGGAGATGTAACGAGGGGACACACGGTGGTGTGAGACACTTTTAAAACAAGGAGGGTTTGTCACTCTTGCTTCTCTCACACACACATCAGAAAAGGGGAAGATGGGTCACGAATGTGATTTACAGTAAACAGTCCTCAGAGCTCCCCTATCTAACTAATCCTCTCAGCTCCTGTCAAACAAACAGAGGGGGGGGGGGGAGAGAGAGAGTTAGAAATAAAGAGATGAAAGGAGAAAAAAAAACACAGAGGTGAACAACAGAGGGAGCAGTTAAGGATACAGAAGTCATAAATCGTGTTTGGACTGTGTTCTAGTTTTCATGATTACGGCAACTGGTCGCGAGTCACTGACGTTTGTGGTTTTACAGCATCAAAACCTCTTTGTTTGGCAGGCACATCCTCTGTCCGCATCGTTACTCCATCCAGATAATCCAGGTAGCTGACAAAGAGCTATTCTGGAGGGTATATACAGTGTTGCAGCTGATTCCTATTCAAAACACAATGGAGCTGGCAACAGAGCTGTAGTCATCATGTACAAGGGGACACTAGACCTTATTCTCTGTTGTAGTGATTCTGCATGTTGAAGGAGTTTCACTGCTCATGCACACAGCCAAACATCCTAAAAACTGTGATATTTGCATACATCATTGTGCCCTTGAATAGCAAACCACAAACAAAAATATTAGTCTGGTACATAATATTTACATTCCTTCTTTCCTTTTCAGGGGCATATGAGATTCCTCCTTTGTTCATATGCCATCTATCTGTTTAGAATGAAGCCAGATATTTTTCGCTGAAATGTAAAAGTAAACACTGCTGTGGAAGTCCCTCCATTTCCTGCTGACTTCCTGTCATGGGGATTTATGCACACACAAACACATACGCACACACACACACACACACACATACACACACACACCTACACACAGTACAGGGAGGGTAGTGCTCTTTCCCAGCAAAGCTATGCCTGTCAGCACTACTTTTTCTACACTGACCTGTCATAACCACTACACAAACAGGTGGATCAGGGGTGAAGTGGAAGTCAAAAGAAATAAGAAACCCCAAAATGACTGCAACTGGTAAACGAAAAAAGCCACGAGGGCTCGATTCAAAGATATGTCGTCAAATTTGCTTTTAGCAATAATGCTAAACATGCTTAAAGTTTCATTTAGTTTCTCATTTCCCATCAGTGCTTTCAGGCCAAGCCTCAAGTAAACTACACATCTTTTACTCATTAAAGAAATCCCCTCTAACTTTTGCCAGCTTTTAGATTAATCACAGGTCCCAACATAATTTGTAGAAGCTATCATCCTGTGTAGTCATACCATAAATCCACACTTGCTCTAAATTCATAATGCTTGTTGAAAACAACCCAAAAGCCAAATCTAAAACTAGTTAATTCCTGCACTGCTGCTGTAGTGCAGGCTGCATACTGTGACAGCTGAGTACGTAATGTGACATTTTATGCCGTAAAGTTAGCAAACATGCGAGCATATGACAAAAACTGTTACTGAAAGTGTTGGTGTTGAATAAAGAGGAACACACAAGTACCTGACAATCAACGCACAGCAGTGGTTATTGACAATACCTCTTAATTCACAGTAATCAATGGGGGAGCCTGTACTATTGATAGGGACAAACCTTTGATAAAACCTAGTTCATAGTGCACTTTTGCCTGTTTCTCTCCTCTGATTTGTACATCTATTTATACTGAGTGTCTAGCACTGGAAAAAAAACTATTGAACAATAATGATAAAAGTATTTCTCACAACAACAGAGACTTAGCTTTGTGATATGCTTTGAATTATGATTGGATCAGAGAGGATATGAAATATTCATCTGTGGTCTCCTGCAGGGACGGCATGCCGTTAAAAAGGCATTGATTTGACAAGCCAAACAAACGCTGATGAGGCCTGATAATCAATGGCGGCATTGATGACAGTGTGTGGTGGCCCTGGGCTGCCAGCGATTGGATGGGCTCACTGTGAATAATGAATGAGGAGATTCCTGATTGATCATTGAGGTTGTCTCTCTTTCAGACACTCAGCTGGCATTTCAATGGGGCCTCCAGCACCGGAGACAACATAGCGACAACACGCCGACACCAACCGTCCTGCTGGACTGGTCGCATCACTGCTTCCCAACAAGATTAAGGACAAGATGTGAATCGATACGGTCCATTCACGATGCAAAAAATAAAAAAAATAAATAAATGGTTTTTTTAACATATGAGAGCACAATACAGAATATCATGTAAATGCTGTCAATAAATGTATGCGACAAGAGAATCATGGGCTACAAGTAGGATCGGGGACAGGTGAGAAAACCTTAAGGGTCTTCAGTGACTTTGTCCTTGACTAGAAAATGTCTGGACTGTTTGTCTGGTACCCAAGGGTGTACACACACACCCAAACACATGCATAAAAACCCTCACACACAGATGACAGCAGTGGTAGGGTGCGTTGTGTTTTGTCATTTGCCTGGCTTCCCCACACCAGTGCTGAATGTCAACTCTTTTCTCTTTTGTACTTGGAGGAGGTGGAGGAATGATGAGGGGAACAAAAACACCAAACAACAAAAAAGGTCCCCAACAATGCCGCTATCTTCGCGGCATCTACTGCCGCTGTCTCCTTCTCTTCACCCTCCTCTTCCTCTCTCTCTCTCTCTCCCTTTGTGCTCCCCCGTCCACATTCACACTCCCTCATAGAATATCACTTAGCTCTGCCCTTGAATCCTCCTCCGTGAGTGCACACACTGAGGTGCACTCTGAAAAGACTTGAAGAAAGAAAGTGGGTGGGATGCCGCCGCAGTAATGACGCAGAGCAATATTGTTATTGTTGTCTCAGTGTAACCGCAGCAAGTTTCATGTCATGTATGTTGCACGCTTTTGTGTTACAGTTGGTGGGCGGTAATGAAGATACACTAACACCACTAACTTGTCCCTTCATTATTTGCTTTCTACTATCCCAGTGTTCCATCTCTCTCTCTCTCTCTGAACTCTGGGTTTCTCTCCCGGTGTGAGTATTTATTTCGATGATGAGGATGATTATGCAAATGAAAGAAAAGTGCATTATCTGTCTAGCCAATAAGAAACCCCTCCATGATTTGGCCTCAACTAATTAGCCAATTCATCTGTTTTGTTTTTTTCCCAGCTTAAAAACAACCCATCATCATCACACTATTATTTCTATCCTGTTTTGAAATATGTCTGTACCTCTTCATATCCTTCCTCTGTCTCCCATGTTTATGTCTTTGTCTCAGTCTTTTCCATCAAAATATTATTCATATACTCCTCACCTGCATATTCTTACTCCCTCCCTCTACTCTTCTCCACAGCATCACTGCATATAAATGCAGGTATAGAGAGTTATTGATCCACAAAGGAGAAAGCAACGAGGAGAATGACTGAAACTCTGCTTTACACCTAACCACGGCCATGGGACAGTTGTCTGGAGCCATAGAGTTACATTTACTACTAATGCAAATCCCTGTAAAATTTCCCAACTACGTTTATGATATCAACAAGTGCTGACGTTTCCTTTCAGCTCTAAAAATGAACTGGTTACAAGCCAAGCCCATCTTCATGTCTCATTTCCCACCAAGTCCCAGCTTCCCTGGGTGGACTCTCTTCCTCATCTCCCTCTCTATCTGTGCACTAAAGGTTAATCTGCTCCTTTGCCTCCAAATCAGTCTCAAAGAGTTAACATTGCTCTGGATTAACGCCAAACCACAGCTCGCCATATGGGGTTCTCATTGCAGACCATGAGCCTGAAGACAAACCTATAGTCATTGTATACAGGTCAGCTCCGCCATAGCTGTGTCACAGTGAGACAATGTGGGACAGTGTGTTGCCCTGGTCTATCATATGCCCAGCAGTTAACAGCCTTTGGCAAAATCCCAGTTTCCTCCTCTCTGCTCCCAGGAACCAGCCTGGTCCCTGGACTCCAGCCAACCAAATTCTCCCTCCGTGAACTCCTGAAAAGCTGAGCAGTCTATGCTGTAAGAAAGAGAACAAGAGAGCAATGGAGAGTGAGAATAGCTAATACCAATGTTTGTTCCTCTCAATTACAGTTTTAAATGGAAATCAATGTAGCAGAGGGAATGAGCAGAGCCCTTAACATTGGGGTGATAATCACATTAAGACAGGGCTTAAATCAACACCAGACCTTGGCCTCTGGAGGGGGAAGAACAACACAGAAAGAGCCGAGACTATTCAATTTGCTCTCTCTCTCTAGTAATCTATCTATCACTCTCATACAACAGTCGTCTCCAGCTCCCAAACCGCTGTCTGGTTGCCGGGATACCACCCATAAGATTCACCATGGTAACATCTGGAATAAAGGTGGGTGGGCAGGGTGCCAGGACAGGCCTGGAGTTTCACTGTGGCCATAAAACTAACAAAAATAAATCTTTGTTCAACTGCTCTTCCCAACACGATGCAACACTACACGCGCACACACGCCCAGTCACGCACCTCTCAGCCAATTTAATCCAAGTTAACTGTTTCTCAGCTCCAATAACAGACAGACAGTGAGGGGTTTTTGTTTCCCTGCTCTCAACACTGAGCTAAATTGGTATTTTTGGATGCAGATTCTGTATGAAAGCTGAAGTTACAACAGCATGCTCTATCTTTTTGTGGGCTCCGGCAAAGTGGCATTTTCTGGAGGAGCAGTGAGGCTTTCCCTTGACCTGCGCCTGGTATTTTGGTGACTCGCCAGACACCCAAATTCTGGTGTCAGGATTCGCTCAAGAGTCTGCCTGTTCAGGACAGGTCAGAAGCACACAGCATCTCAGGAGTCTTGTCTGTTACAACGTCATAACACATGTTCAACCAGAAGAGGCATCTAAATTACAGCTTTATTTTGATTATGGCAATAATTCCAACAAGCCATCACTCATCCACAACAGCTTGCAAGTATGAACGCCTTCTCTGTCAATTAATTAACTCCCCATATAGAGATCTGAAGGTGGCAGGTACTGAATGTGTTGCATCTGCACTCTCATTTGTCAAACTATGATTACGCATGCGAGATCCACTGATTATATCTCAGTATTCTACGCAGATGTGTTGGAGATAGTGGTATTAGACACAAATATGGTACAAAATGAGCTTCAAATGACACAAATCACCACTCCTTTGTATTTACACTCCCCTTGTGAGCTACTCCCACCCATTTACAGCCACACAATTATCAGGAATGGGTTAAAAAAGGTAAATGCACTTGATTTGTTACATAATGCAGCTCTTAAATGTGCATAAAAAAGTAACATTACATAATTTAAGTAAACATTTTTTCCCCCAATTTTTATGTTGCCCTTGTATAAAGGAATGAAGTTTCACAGCTTGAGTGACTGATCTGTATGTGTGAACAGGGCAGTAAATAGTAAAAGCTGGAAAAATTACTTTGACGGCAAATCTATATTTACAGCTATTTCTACATGAGTCTTAGTCTTAAGAGAATTTACAAGATATCGCCTCTTCGTTTCAACAGAGACAAACAAGTAACAACAAACAAGCGCTGAGCCACTACAGTCAGCTAAACCACCATATTCCCTTCTCTACCTGCTGTAACACTGACATGCAATCTCTCCCTCCTCCTCTCTCTGTGTCTCTAATTAATGTCGTCACAATCCCAACCTCCCTGTGCCCATCCAGTGTAGTAGAATACAATGCCCTGATGCTGGAAGGTAGAAAAAAAAAACACACACACACACACACACACAGGTCCCCCTCCTGTGCACATCCTCCATGCTTGGAGGGTGAAGATATGCAAAGTGTCACTATCATCAAAACAAAAACTGCAGGGGAATATAGGGCAATTGAGTAAATTAAAATGCATCCCTGGAGACATGTCTTTCTTTCTCTTCTCCTTGCTCTCTTCCCCTTATTTCCACACTGATCTTGCTGGAGAAAAAAAAAAGGCTTCTCTTCGCAATTTAGTTCAAATTACACATCCTTGTTCTGGCCAGATGCTGGTCCAAGTCATAGTAACATGGACCGGCATCTGTGATTATTTAGGATTTGAAAATTGAAAGCAGTAGAGGTTAAATGTTTTAGTCATACAGCTGGCACTCTTTTTCACAGACTCGCTGACAAACACTTGGATAGGATATTGGTTCAAACGAGGACACGCAATGTACAAACTGTATTTTGAATAAAATGTATTGAAAATTTGCAAGGAGAGTAGAGGACAATGTTCAAGGCCAAGACCACGGTTCACTCCTACCACAGTTAAGCCAAATTTGTGTGATGGAGCTGCGCGATTTGGCTAAAAGAATACAAACTAATAAAAGTATAATACTGATATAAACTTTAAGATGCAATATACTTACAGCAGAGAGTGAGTTTGTGAATGAAAGCAGGAGTAGCTGAACAATATCCAGTTGAGCTAGATCAGCCGATATATATCTGTAACAATATTAGCTTATTGCAGATACACTCAGTTGCCAGTTTATTGGGAACACCTAGCTAAAACTATGTCTATTATTTTGTCCACCCCATTTATATCAGTGAGGGTTAGGGTTAATAACAGAAACACCTCTCTGTATAATGCAATACAGTTCAACAGCACCACAAACTACAGCTTCCCAAGTGATCATAAACTCTCCTCTGGCCACAATTGGCCACTGTCCAGCCATGGTGGCCATGATGTTGTCCATCAAATATAAACTCATCAACCGCCTTCTCCTACATTATTTAACTTGGATGGACAAATGACTGTGAGCCAGACAGCCGCGTAACTGGACAGAGTGATGGACATTAACGTGAAATGGATGGAGGAATAAAGAGTAGAGGAAGTGCAGGAGGAAGTGTGGTGGGGGGGGGGGACATTGTGTCCAGCCAATGTCCAGACAGCAGACGCTCGTCAATAAATCAATGAAGAGGTCACACAGGCAGGTGGTTTGAAAGTAGCCATTGAGAGCTGCTCTTCATCTGATCGGCTAGATTAGCACCAGAATGACTCCATGCTTTCTCTGTCTTCCTTTCTGTTCCCCCCTACCTGTCACCTAACAACTAAACCAACTACAGTGTGTCCTTCACACAAAGCTCTCAGTGAAATCGAGGGAATGTTGGAACTATTGTGGAATGAATGCTCTGAAATACTCTACAGAGGTTTCAGATGTGTTTTACAGTTAGTTGGGTGTGAATGGAGATAGGATTCCCCAAGACACTTGAGTTGTTTTGAAGGAAATCGCTACAGTTAGTGTTTTTGTTTGAGATATAATAGCGTCTTGATTCATCTTCACTTGGGAGAAAGCACAGCCAACCACCCGCATGTTCTGCTTTAATCCATACTACTTAATCTTTGTGGAAAAGGCTCCGCTTATCGTGTCTCCTGCATGTAAGTCTGTTTTTATCTTCTGCTCTCTCCCTTAGACTCCCGCACACACACACAAATGCACTTATGAAAACACTCACACACATACGTACATACATACACAAAGACACACACTGTGTGCAAAGCAGGCGCATGTAATTACCTCAGTACAACGGTGCTACAAAATGCCAGACAGTGTTTGCATCAGCGTGTATGTGTTTAGAGTTTTGTAATTAGCAGAATACATTTAAATACATTTGGCTGAAACACTCCTGGGAGAGTTTCTGTTTGCTGTGTCTGCCTCAATCTCTCGCTCCCTTTATTCTCCCTGCTTGTATCTCACACTGCCTGCAGTACTCCTTTTCTTTCAAATTTACAAATCAAGCTCTTCCCTTCATGCACTGGTGTTTTGTTCTCTCCTTTATGTTCTACCTCACCAGAAACTGGCCGATCAATGTGCCTATTGACCCTGCTGTGTAGTTTGCATAATGGCAGACCACTATGGCTGAAAATCAGCCACCACGTCTGGGCCTGCTCTCAGCCTAGCACCACAGGACAAGTTAACTTCCCTGAGGACAGCATACTAAAATATATGGACTTAGTAGTGCCTCAATGTGGTCTGAAACATCATTTTTTTGAAGTCCATCTACACTCTTTCATTTAGTTTTGAAAACCAATCAATCAACACATAAGCACAAATTCATTTCCTCTTGTCCAGGTAGCACACTTATCTAGTAAGGACTTACACCCAACCTCCCCGTCGAGCCCCCCACCCTGCTCATCAAACCAGTCTTAATTATTCAGCAGGCAGCCTGGTGTCTTTCATCTCTCTGTTAATTGCTGCGGTCGACTTCTCACTGGGACCACTGTGCCCAATGAAAGCCTCCGCTCGCACTGTATTGTACCACCGGAGGATGCATGTGGAGCAGTTATGTGTGTGTGTGTGTGTGTGTGTGTGTGTGTGTGTGTGTGTGTGTGTGTGTGTGTGTGTGTGTGTGTGTGTTTGTGTGTGTGTGTGTGTGTGCGCACGTGTGTTGGGGCGGGATTGAGATGTAGGGATGGAAAGGTTAAATTCAAAGTGTGAGTGATTAAAACATCGCTGCTTACAGCTATAATCAGGGAGACAGAGTAGTCAAACATGCACTCATATAGTCGCAGCTTTGGGTTTTTGTGGGTCAAAAGTGGTGAGAATCTGAAAGGCTGTGTCCAAAAAGACTCCTTCATTCTTATTCACCATTTCCTACATAATAAAAAACAGTGCACGCTATAGTGAGCAGTACATTGAGATTTCAGACACTGATAAACATCAAATCATCATCATTTTTGCTCAATCACTGAAAGTTGGAGCATCGCATAACTGTAATTTACTAAATCAAACGTAATGCATTGCACTATGGGAACTTTTGTGGGAATTTTTGAGGCCACTGTATAGTGAATATGTTTCAATCTTACAACAGTGAAAAAGAAAACAGTGGAACGTAAATATAGTACACTAGGTAGCAAATAGAGAGTCATGTCAAATATTGATATCCATATCAGCCTAAAAGATCCAGTATCAGTCGGGCTATATTGTATGTTGTCTTGTATGTGCACTAATACTTTTGTCAGTTTCTACTCAAGAGAGCAGCAGCCTAAAATACCCAGGAAGTAAGGCAGAGGATTTTAGGCAAGTCTTGTTTATTGACTGGGCAAAGCAGACAGCTGCCCTACGGCCCCAGACCCCCAGTGGGCCAAAAAACCCTAGTTTGAACATTTGTTTAGAGAGTATGCGCCAGTATCAACTGAAATGAAAATTATCTCGGGTTGGCGGGGTCCTGTATTATTACCTAGTACTGTGGCCTTGTCATGTTGAGGAGGCCTGTGTAAAAATATCTAGTTTTACATGGTGCAAATGGCAAGATACATTCTGTTTAATTTATTTACTTGACAATGACAGGATACATAATGCACAGAGGGGGCGATTGGATGAACAATCATCTGTGGCAGGAAAATAAATAGGACAACAAACAACTTTTGGACATTCATTTAGAAGTCTTGACAACAAGCCACAGCTCACATCTGTCATATCTGAACAAAACATTCAACAAATAAGCAGAAGAGGGGGGAAAAAGATTTTTGGAGAAGAAAAACATAGCTGGTATTGTAGTTAGCAGATAAATTGCAGTTAGCCAGACATAATCAGTAGACAGACATACTGGCGCGTGAGCACACAGAGCAGGAGTAGGAGTGATGGGGTGAAAAGTGATGGATAAAGAGGGAGAGATGGTGGGGAGCCTTGGCCACGAGAGCAGGGATGAATGGGTTATACCTTTGGTCTAAGATATACAGTTTGAAGGAAGACAGATAAATGAAACATGACTGCCTTGGAGGACTGCCTGGGTTGGAGACGTGCATAGAAGAAAACATAGAAATAGTAAGGACGGATGAAAATAGCTCAACTACGTGGTTGGTTTTTGAGAAGGACAGAAAGGCATCAAGAGAAAGCAGAGAAAGAAAGCAGTGAGGAAAAAATAAAGAAAGCGAGAAAGAAATGTAGAAAGTTTCCACAGTAAAAGAGAGCCATGACAAGAATCTATCATGTTTTCCCAGACAGCCACTTTAGCCCTGAAACGATACATTCTGACCGGACCTTTACAGCATCACACACTTGCATGTGCACACACACACACACACACACACACAGCTACTACAACATACATCAGTGGGCTGGAAACAGCACATGATAAATTCTGAACACAATACATTTTGTCCAAAAGATTTAACATCTAATTCAGGTCTGACAGCTCCCTCCATCTCAAAGCCAGACCGGTTACATTGATCTCCACACCACGCACAGGCGGCCTTGGACTTAGATAGTCTCACACACAAACACACACACACACACTCACTCACTCACAGAGAAAAGAGACTACACAAACCAAGCAGGTTCAGACCGCCTCACAGATCCACACAGCCAGCCAGCACTTTTAAGTACAGACGCTCTATGAAATGAGTAAGAAAAAGCGTTCCAGGTGTAAACTAATATATTTGAGTGTTGTGTATCTTGGCAAAGCAGCCAAAATGACTTGCTCACATTTCAGACTATTGGTTTCCCCATTTCATGGCTTAATTTCCTCCACTCTGTTGTTTTCCTTCTTAACTCCTTCAATCCTTACTTCTGCTCTCTGGGGAGTCTTCAGGTCTCCTCTGCTGGGTAGACCATTTGGAAGAGATGCCACAAGTAATCAATGTAATGTGTGTGTGTGTGTGTGTGTGTGTGTGTGTGTGTGTGTGTGTGTGTGTGTGTGTGTGTGTGTGAGTGAGTGAGTGTTTGTATTGACATCTGTCGTTGTTGACAGGTCAATAAGGAAGCTTGCACGTGCAACGACAGACAACAGGGAAAACAAAAAAAGACACACAGGTCCATGGAACAAGAGCATGCACGCATACAGATATTCATGCACAAACACACAGAGTGACAGTTAATGTAAAGCAGCTGTGAATGGAGGCAAGAGATGTGTGTTTACTGTAGTGGTTCAGAGTCCCTGGTGTGATGTGCCAAAAACATGAACTTTGACCGCTGATTCTGATAGAGAGAGAGACTGAGAGCTGCAGCAGCGAGGATAAGGGGAGTGGGGATGCAACTGTCTCTGGGGTCCATACTCACACACACAATCGGTCGTCACTGTGCTTTTTCAAACTAATGGATTGCAATGCCTTAGATTATGAGTTGGCTTGATGCCTTGTAGCCGGTTCAGCTACAGCTTCAGGAGGTATTACAGGGAGGACATTGGAGTCTCAGCTCCCTGGACTCCCAGCTCTGGGACTACAGCCCAACGGTGCAGAGGCCAGGGCAAGCACTGACAGCGTCAACTCATCACTGAGTGGCACGGGAGAGAGAGAGTATCAGCGTGTGTGTGTGTGTGTGTGTGTGTGTGTGTGTGTGTGTGTGTGTGTGTGTGTGTGTGTGCGTGGATGTATGTTTGCTGGGAAAAAATCTAGCACACACTGGGGGAAAAAAACGAAAGTTTACATTTGATGTTTGTTTTTACTTTTTATTTGATCAGAAAGTTTACATTTCAGACTAAACACTGCTTGTGTTTAGACAAAACTTAACATTCAAGAACTTTGGCTTCTTTGGTTAAATAAAAAAAAACAATTTTGTAGAAAAAACATGTTAATATTTCTCCAAATAAGGTATCAAAAAGTATCAGTACTATCAGGTTCCACTAAGTTCCTATTATCTGAGACCCGACATGGAACCCAGGATGTGTAGCGTCCAAATTATATTCAGCCTGATTAAGTCACGGAGTGTCCTGTTGTAACTACTGCAGGTCTTGGGTGTGTGTGTGTCAATAAGTCTAATAATTGATTGATTCAATTCAATTCAATTTTATTTATATAGCGCCAAATCATAACAGAAATTATCTCAGGGCACTTTTCACATAGAGCAGGTCTAAAAGATCTGAATAGTGAAATTGAGAGTGTGAAATGTGAAGGACAAATATCATGTATTGCCGCCACTGCTGCTTGTTAATTGGCGCCCCATCACGCTGCTGTCAGTGTTGGTGTTCTCTCACTATCAGGGTCTGTTTGAGTCAACCGTCTTTTGGATTGGGTCTGATTATCCTCGTGTCTTTTTCGGATCTGGTCTCTCTCTTTTTTTTTTTTGAAGATTAATTTATGCATGTCAGGTTAGGGTAAGTTTTCCATGGGTCTGTTTCGATCAGATCCAAAATCTTGGACCAGTAAAGACCACTACAGTCAGGAATCAGCACTATTATACAAACATTTCAAACCATACCCAGCCCTAGTCAATGCAAGCATGCGTGTACATGTAGACACAAGCACACACACACACACACACACTCTTCCCCAGGTCTTGGGGGACCATGTCAGAACATATTAGTGACAGCACCCCACACTCAACTCAAGCAAGGTAACACCAGCCCAATTTGTTTCCCTAATAGCTTGTATATTATTCACTCAGTCACTTATTCAACACCCCCCCCACACACACACACACACACACACACACACTGACACACACACACACACGCTAGGCTTATCAATATACAAGTATACCCTTGAGCGGCCTCAAGTTCATCTGTTGGGGGTGCAGCAGAGAGAGCCTGGTTGATATTAGGAGAGAGGTCACATTGTACTGTAAACACGCTTTGTCTGCTTATTCATTTATTTACTACGCTCTCCCATCACACCACTCAGCTTGTCAGCAGTAGGGGGCTGGAGGTGGGGTGGACTGGGTGTGGGCAATATTTGTGTGTCGGCAGTTTGGAAACACCTTGGGGTGATGGATAACTCACGGCCAACTTGATTTTGCAGGGAAAAATATTCATTATGAGAGTCAATTACTTTGTTTGAATACCAGTCTGAATTTCAGATATCTGGATATTCTGCAAAAAATAAATAAATAAATAAATAATAATAAGATTTCTCTATGCACCCACCCATGCACAAACCCACCATAGCATGTCCCTGAGTTGACTGTAGCAGCCCTGTCCCGGTATCGACCCCCTGCTGTTTAATATTCATAAAGTCTATTTCAGCAGCTTCAGTCGCTGTAGTGCTGCGACGCTCCCGCCCTCTCGCTAAATCCATTCTCATTGATCACCATTGGCTTTCCCAAACGCGCATCGACCCCGTTCAAACTCACGCTCAAGGTCCCCTCAAAACACACTCGCCTCACAATTCACTTACAAATGAAGTCCCCCCCACCATACCTCCCCCCTCTGGCGTTTCATCAAAGAGATTATTTTTGATCTTTTTACGATTGTGCAATTACTGTTCTCACTGAAACCAATAAAAGGTGATGTCTGCTATCGAGTCCAGACGTTATATGAGATGTGTCACTCTGTGATATTAGTTTTACCATCAGAAGTCGGAGATGAAGTTGTTTGGGATGGTAAGGATGAAGATCTTTTGTTTGCTTTATCTTATTTTGTCGTACTCACATTCATCTGTTGGAGTCTACATTTCAGAGCTCTGCTTAAAGTAACGGCATGCACTCTAGTGAGCTGCATTACTTAGCTCTATTACACCGTGTTTGTGTTCTGCATTGTGGAGTTGTGCATGTGTTGTGTATGCACATGTGGGTGCATAAGTGAGACAGCACTGGTGTTATGACACGGAGTTGTCTCCAGGCAGAGGTAAACTGATTTAAAGCAGCGCTTTAAAATGAACTGAAGACTGTAGAGAGATCCAGTCTAAGTACAGTAGCAGACGGGAGAAATAGAGAAAAATCTCTGTTTTCCTTCTTTTTTTTTTAAATTTTCATCTCTTCATTCCCCCTCTGTCTCTTTAGGGACCCTGTGGCTGCTCGTCTGCATGGCTAATCATACCATTGTGTTAATTATCGCTTCACAGCTAGCCCCAAGCAAAGGCATACACAACATCACATGCGCACACACAGACACACACTCTTTCTCTCACAGATGCACACACATTCATACGCACTCACTGTATCCTCCTTGGCTGTCAACCAACCTCAGATTTATTTTGTCTGTGGGAGAAAGGATCCCATTGCTAAACTCGAACACACACTTATGTCTTACCCATGTGAGCAAGCTGCATACACCTGAACCCAGCCTTATGAAAACACATACACACATGCACACACATGCACGCACACGCACAGCCCCACGCACAGGACACTGACTGCATTATTCATTCCCCCAAATTGGGAGCACCAGTTGTGTGCTCACACACAATAAACAAATAAATAAATCTCCCAAGTGCAGAAAATATGAAAAATTTAATCATTCCACAGAATAAAAATTCATAAGGAAATGTACAAAATCAATATTTTATGCTACTTACTGTACCTATTCTTTATTACAAACCTATTCAGGAACAGGCATTAAAAATTAAAGCTGGCAGAAAAGACAGGAGGGAGGAGAAACGACGGGTAGAGAGGGAGAGGGAGGAGGGTACTGCAAGGGACCTGAGAGTTCAAAAGCAATACTGTTTCATTCATGTTTAAAGGCACTTTTTTGTTTCTCTAAGAGCCACTGAAGCAGTTTTGAAACAGGCAGAAATGCTTTGATAGATTGAGCGTTCTGAGCAGCCAAGGCGCTGTCAACATAAATAGCGATAAAGAAGTCGGGGGGGAAATGTTTTTAACTAGAGTTTTCAAGGTTACGGCCCCGTGGCGATGATGTGAAGGTACCACTTGCTGCACTACTGGTTATGCATGGACAGCTGCGTGTCCGCCCACAACACGTTAATAAAAACAGTTGAGTGTGCATATTCATGCAGCAGTACTGTATGTTTTGCAGAAAGCTTTGTTTCATGCTTTAGCACTTAAGGTGAATTGTGCAGGCACGCTCAGACCAATATAGAGCATGTGCTGTATGTGTTATTGCCAGCTAATCTACTGTGCACTTTTCTGCTTCATATCATTTATATTTGCCCTCTTTAACACTACACACATGCTCTGGCCTTTAACCTCCCTTTACTCTTTCACTGCATTCAACTCCTGCTCTTAACCAATTCATAAGTCATATTTATGTCACTGTAATAATAGCTTATTAAATTCTCTCTCCTTCATCTTCATTATCCATAGCTCAATTAAACATCTTGGCTAAAAGACTTGAAGTTGAATTACAGTGTAAGGAGTAAAAAAGCAGATAACCCAAAACCCCTGAGCAATGGAAGAATGTAAAACAGCCTGATGAGTGACTGTAACCCTTCTTCCAGCATCCATATGGGTTTTGTTTGGACAAAGCCAAGCTTTCAGCGCGCAGTATCTGTGGCCAACTGTTAAACATAAGTGGTGGATCTGCAGTAGTATGGGTAGCCATGTTGATGGACTCATTATTTCTGATGATTGCTGTGTACGGTCATATGAGGATACAGCCAGGGACTGTTTTAAAGGATCAGCTTTACCATATGGTGTTCCCTTATGATGTTTCCATATTCCAAGATGATAATGCCCTTGAACACATGGCAAAACAAATTCAAGGATGGTTTCATGGATTGAAATATGAAGCCATACCCTCACTAATAACCAAATCTACACATAATCTAGCTATTCTAAAAAGTTATGGAGCACAGAGTGTGAGGGAGATTTCCACCTCCTTCATCCTCAAACATCGTCTGTATGAAACTTCTGTTAAATTTTGTATATCTATGCTATATTTTTAACCATGCTAGCAGCTTGACTGCAGGGCGATGTTGGTCATCAGTGTATCTGTCCCTCTGCCTGTCAGACAACCACTTTGGTCCGAGTGAAACATTGACAAATATTGGGTGGATCGAAATTTGGCACATAAATAACTTTTTCTAACAGCAGGTCAACATTTTCACTTGTCCAACACCTCAGTTCATGACAGGCTATCTCTAAAACCAATTACCAAATTCCCATCAGCTATACATAACACTAGCTATGAAAAAGCATGTTTCGATTCTGGCTGGGGACCTTTGTTGCACGTCTTACCCCTCACTCCCTTCCTCATGTTTCCTCTCTATCGCTACACTGTCTTGTATCGGGGGGGAAAAAAGCCAAAAAAAAGAAAAAGCTAAAACACAAATTCTAAAAAGGACAAAATGCATCTCTGTAATACAGCTGAATAAAAACATTAAGAACACCCATTCTTAGAAGCTATGTGCACCTATTTTGTAGATATATTAATGCTCCGAAATAAATGAAGAATAAGAATATGGATCCCTTCTCTACTTGCCATTCTGACATCATCTTGCCTCTTTAATTTGATATTTTACCTGTTGAGGCAGGGCATCAGGTGCGGACATAATCCAGACAGGAACCATACAAAAGTGTCAATCAAATACACTTAAAGTAGAAATGAAGGTATGAAAGGTCAATTCTATTTTTGGTGACTAAGCCTGAATGATTTATTGATTGTGACTAAGCTTTGATTGTTTATTTGATTGTGACTTACAAGACACAGTAAGGTCCTAAGATGTTAGGAGGCTGGGGCCTTTCTGTGTAGAGTTTGATTGTTTTCCCCAGATATGATATTTTCCCAGAATGCATGACGAGTGCAAGCACAACATAAAAGCCCCCTCAATACTTTGATATACCTTTTTTATACTGATTTGACTGGGAGTCTAACTTTGTAGCAGGTAACTTTAGAAAACCATGTACAAGCATAAACCAGTGTGCATTTGTTTTTGTGGTTGTTGGGTGCCCAGTGCTGGTGTTTCCTTGTGGTACATTCAGTGTTTTACATGAATGTTCATGGTGGGTTACATGGGCAACAACAATACACACATACACAAACACACAGAGATAGAAAGATACTTGTAAAAAAGAAGAAAAGAAAAAAAAGAAAAGAAAAACAGAGACAGTGAGGCAGAGATGAATCCTGTCTCTCAGCGGACTCTAATGGAAGAAAGATGTTGTGTTCCACAGAGGTCGTCTCCAGAGGTTGTCTCATAGCCGTGACTCTATCCAACTCGGTATTTCTGTGTAATCTCTCCCAGTAGATAGCGATCAGTCTAGATTCATGATAGATATCAATTATCCATTAATGATGGTTCACCAGAAGATAAAAGAAGACAGAAGTTATTTGTTGGTCAGCTTCTCTGTTTCTGTGACTTGTTGGCAGACATGGGTACTTCAACACTTGGCTTGAGGACAATCTGAGAAGGAAATTTGTCCCTTTCCACTTTCATATATGTATTCCACCCAGTCCTCAAGTCCCTCATGGCAAAGACACAAATATTCAGAGCTGTGCCCCTCCTCTCGTCCCTGTGGTAGCCTCATATCTTCCTCCTCTCCTCCCTTCTCTCCTCCCCTCCTTTGTCTCCCTCTCTCCCAGTGGAAGTGTAGTGCAGGGCCCAGGACCCCTGCCTCTAATTGCTGGTGAATAGAGTGTTTTCATGGGGTGTTAGGCAGGGCCCTCCCCTGGATTAGCATGCTTACATACACATGCACACACACACACACAACATGTACTCAGATACACAAATGGATTAGTGTGTTCACTCATGGGGAGAGGAGGCTGATTTGAGCTGACAGCAGCAGCCCTTTGGAGAAAGCCCGGGCAAGCCTGGTGGATTTTCAAGCACACACACGTGTGCACACGCACAAAAATAGACAGAGAGAGAGAATAAGAGAGAAGACACATCAAAGTTGCACTCACTCATGTGAACACACGCACACACACGCATGTACGCACAATCTCAGCTCCCAAGTGGAGGCCTTGTGCTGTAGAAAACATATGGGGTGAATCATGTGTTAACAGGGAGTACTGATTAACACATCTGGAGGGAGCCGGTGGGGGGTGAGGGGCAAGGGAGGGTTGGAGGGAAAAATAGGGGGAAGGCAGATGAAATACGAAGGAGTGGGTGAGGCAGAAGAGGACGGAAGTAAGAGTAATCCTCATTCATTGAGCGTGATCAGCCCTAATAGAAAAGAAAGACTAAACCAAACAAACACACATAAACACACTGTGAGGAATGAGGGACTCTCCGCTCATCTCCCCCAGGCCCCGTCCTATGTGTCATGTCAGAGGCAGTCAGCTGTGCCACAGCACCATGCTCACCATATGCCCATCAGTCAGACTGTCTGCCCCAAAACACAAAGCACACATGAACAAAACAGTTTAAACACACAGTTATTTCCACATGGTGTGCAGCAGTGAATTAACCAAGTTTGATGGATTTTGTGCATTCACCATCTGACATGGGCCTGAATCGAACCAAACATAAGTTTGTAACTAACTAGTTAAATGACAAAAATGAATAATGCAAATTTATTATCTGACAGTTTTAATAGGTTTTGGTTTATTGGACACATACTCTTGTTTGACCTATCACACACATTTGAAAACAGTTGTGTTTTTTGCCAAACACATGCCTGTTTTATTTTATTATCTACTGTATATTTGAGAAATATGGACTGGATCATTTCCCGAAAAGGTCATGATTTTTTTCTTTTTTAAGCTACACGTACAGCTAACAAAACTAATTATGTAAGGAATTCGATCAGCCTTAACCTAATTAATTGGATCCTCTCAGCTTCTATTATGCTTTGAAAAAGGGAAGGTACAATATTTAATTCTCGCCCTTGACCTCACTCTATCTATGCTGTGGGACAGATTGAGTTGAGGGCGTTGTCACCCTATCTAGGTCTGGGTCAGGCGGTTATGTGCTGCTCCATGCTGATTCCTATCTATTCATTTTCCATAGCCTAAATTTCGTGGAAAGCACTACCTTTACACAGAGAATCGTCCATGAACGGGTGACCCACATGGATCTCTGTTGTCTTTCTGTGTGACTGCAAGAGGGCAATCATCTTATATCATCTTTTATCTCAGCAAGTATCTGTATCCATCTGTGGTTTCACTGCCATCACAACAGCATAGCTGTGTTTAAACCACTGTGACGCAACATAAACAGGGACATATCTGCGGTCATGGTCACTTTAGAGCAGAATCAAGCAATCACACTGGCACTAAGCCAAGAGCCCACATATAAATTTAGCCCTGCCAACTTACACAAAAACACATGCCCGATATGTTTTCTAGCACCTGTTCAGGGCAATATGTTTGCATTGTTGTGGATGCTACTGTTGTTGTTTTACACATAACTAATTGAAGTTACAGAAGGCAGGGTTAGGTGAAAAGGTTTGCAGAAACAGCTGTCACTGTGTGCAAAAAAAAAACTACAGACCATTTCATCTTAACCAAGAGAGACAGAGAGAGGTAGAGTAGTTATGAGATATATTATGTAGATTTAATTACGACTCTGTAACAGCTGTAATCCACCTGTATTTGTACAGGTTTTATATAAATATTGTATGTGTGTGCAGGCTTAGTCTGCCTGTAATTCTTATACACGCACACAAATTCTCACACAAACACAAGTGAGCATGAGAGAGAAAGTTATTTCTGATGATGGTGTGAGAGCTGCCAGCATCTCCACTACATTTAAACGAACTGAAATAAGGAAAGAGAGAGTTAAAACTAAACTGAGGCTCCTACTACATAAACACTGATTCACAATTTTTTTCCATTAAACCCGTCAACAAGTACCTCATGTACGATCTTCATGACATGGCTCAAAATGAGCTTTAGGAAGAAACCACCGTGTTGGCAGATAAAAGGCAATCTCAAGAAAGCAGTAATATAATAACACACCATTGCTTGACAGCGATGAAGTGGCACAAATGTAATGTGGGTTGCACATAAATATGCTTGCAATATACTGTGGTATTTGCTTACTGTGGTATTTGTTGAAAAGGCTGAAAAGACCGTTGACATGTTAATTGATTGTTTGTAGATGCAAAGCACCTACTTAACCCTGTTCAATTAAGTGCAGCGACATTCGCCCGAATGTCTTTGCTGTGCAATGCTGATGATGCAGGTTGACAGGTCACCAAAACGGTCCAGTTAATGAGTTACCTATTTGTCAGTAAGACTTCTTCGTTTACAGCTCTTGATTCTTTTGTAATAAGCCAGTGAAAACACTAAAAAGACCTAAAAAATAAATAATTTTCTCTTTTGGTCTGGACCAAGGGAACCAAACTACAGGTGTAACCACGGCCTATTCAGCCTGACTAAATTTTACCCTTCCAGTCAAGGGTACTGAGGTTGTTGAAACTCACTTCAACAACCTCTGTTGTAAGTAACTACTTCCAGTTTCACTGTAGACTTGTTCTATTTGTATCTTGGCATAGATTCTGTGCATAAAATCATTTTCATGGTGGCAACTAACCAAAACAAATCTGGATTATTTTCAACTGTTTTTCATCCAAGATCTTGGAAGTACAGTATTATGTGAATTTAATGTATTGCAACAAAAAGTATTCCTTCCCTATGCTACGTTAGTGTACTATGTGCTTCTATACTAGAGTATGACAAATATTCACTGGTTAATATCACCCTCCCATTTGCTGCAGCACTGATTTAGACGCAGCCATCATCCCTCCCTCCCACCCAACCAGACCAGTCAATACCTCTACATTATTTAAACTCCTCCCTGCTTAATTAGATATTTAATTGACTACCTGTAGACAGATGACTGACCTGCCTGCTGGCATAAATTCATGCAAATGACATCCCACATAATCCCCCCCGAGGTAGATTTAATGGTACAGTCTGGTGAGGACAGAGTTCAACAAGAGGCTGCAGGGTCAAGCCTAGTCACTGATCACTGGTCTGTGATCTGTCCAGAGAATCAGCTCTGAATACTAGACTTCTCTACTTATCTTAAAGCAGGGACGTATACTTCACAGCAGTTGCCCTTTTATTAGGTACAACTACCTAAATCTAATGTAGTCCTGTAATAAATCCTACCTACATGAAGGTTATAATGTTGAAAGAACCCACCTCCGGCAATGGTACTCCTGTCCTCCGGCACAATGTATGAACTGCACTCAAAGTGCATCAAAAACATCTTAACTTTATTCAACAGGTGATGCTGAACCTGGGTAGACACCCAAAATTCATAATCTAAAAATTCAGCTTTTGAGTGTAGGGCTGGCCTACCCTGACAAAATGGATAAGGATGGAAATGGTACATCAAATGTTTTGTATGTATATGTCAACAACAAACAATGAGTGTTTCATTGCTGCTATGTTATGTAACTTAAATATTTGACTTGATTTGACTTTGATGATGAACTGGAAAATGTAGTAATTGTAACTTAAAATGCTGAGTTGAATGATGGACAAAATGTTTATTTTACTACAGACTTTAAGTACAAATAATTTGGCTTTTAGTGTATTGAACTTAAATGGTTACTTCCAATCAAAGTCAATTTCACTCAACCTAATTAATTTCTCTGTTATCAGTTATTTACATTTTTTAAGGCAATCGGTTGCCTTAAATTTTTAAGTTAAGTCAACTTGTGTAATAAACTTGTGAAAGTTAAAACCCAAAAAGGGAAATTCTTATGAGCTAGGATTACTTGGCTTTTGCCTGTAATGTAACATTTTTAAAACTTGAAATTAGCCTTTATGTATGTGTATGTGTATTTTATAGAATAGGAGCGGCAAGCAAGCAGGAAAGAGAAAGCCACTGGTTGATTCTACGCCTCGAATCTCGTGACTCCCAGTTCTGCTCCCCAGGAAGAAAGCAATAAGGCACCAGAAATCCCATTGCAGGTGTCTGGGCCCACTGTATGCTAATGGGAAGGATCAGACGCTCTTCTCACATAATGGGGTTTGACAAAGTGAAAATTAACACAACCCCACTCCTGCTGTTACTGTTAGAGGGGGTGGTTGATATGGCTTTGTCTCAGACTAGGCTACACACAAACACATAGACACACACACACCTTCCGACAGATTCCACGCCAGCCGTCGTTCTCATTCTCACCCAGACATTTACGTTGTACACCCCCCCTCCCTCCTCATCCCTTCCTCTCACTCCCCCTCCTCCTGCACCACTTCCCCTATCTAGGTGTTTGTGTCCTCGGCATAAACATCCCTCCATCCCTCCTCCTTCCCTCTTTTCTCTTCTTCTCGAGCGACTCTGTTTGCTTCAATGGACTTTCATGACAACTCATTCCGTAAGGGTCCTTTTTTTTCTCTCTCTCCCTCTCCCTCTCTTTCTCCTTCACTCTCCCCAGGTGAAATATTGATGGATTTTTTATGAATAGCTATGAAAAATTCATTCAAATTCCAAAATGAAAAAGCGTAAACATTCCGCATCTGCCTATGCCTCCCGCATTCATTATCCTTCACAACATCCTCACTCCCTCCCTCTCACTCTCCCTCTTTTTCCCACTCTTACCCCTCTTCCACCACCCCTCCTCGCCCCCTGTCTACCTGAAAAAGACATGCCGCTCTGTCTCTTTTTCCGCCACTTGGCCTAATTGCTTAATTTGACCTGCTCTCTCATCAATTAAAAGTCTGTCAGTGGTAGACAGATGGAGGATGGATCAGAGGGCCAGTCGATGGACAGATCAATGACAGAACAGCTCAATAAGTAAATGGAGATGGCCAGTGATGGAAAAAGGAAATGAGGGAGGGGAAGAAGTAGAAGAAGAAGAGAACAAATTGAACAGGCTGTCATGACAAAAAAGGTGCAGCGCCAACGTGCCTCACTCGGATGCTCTGACTCTCTTCTCTCACCATCTCTCTCTGAGACTGCCTCCAACAACCCCAACATCCCTAAACGCCCTTTTTCTCTCTTTTTCTGTAATATGAACGCAAAGCTGAATCAACGACACAGAGCATCTGCACAAATAAAGTAACAAATATTAAGAGGGAAAAAAAATTAATGTGGGGCACAGAAATCTCAAACAGGAATAAAGCTATCGTAAGTTTAAATAACAACAACCACATCAAAGGAAATGAAAGTCATATGAGCGGAGAGTAAACTAAGAACAGACAGAAATGAGGTGAGAAGGAGAAGGGAAGGGTTGAGGGCTAAAACAGTGAAGATTTACCTCACGTTTGACTGGATACACTCTTGTCTCACACAGAAAATGCGACTCCATAAAAAGGCAGATTTCAATCAATGAGCTGCAGTAAATCTGCTCATCTCCAACTCATTCACTCACCCACATACATGCTCATGCATGTATTACATATATGAAAATGCATCATTAATACAATATAGCATTAATGGAAAAATTGTGCTCAAAAGATTCTCAAAAAGATGCAATCGCGCTTTTGCTTGATGAGTCACTCGCTAGCGAACCGCAAGTCATGTTATTGTGAACAAATACGACTTTGCTGAAACATGGTCTCATGTGAAAATACACAGATAACAGCGTGAGCGCGCAAACATAACTATACATGCACACAACCACAATTATTTTGTTATTTTCCCCTTCAACACCTTGTTTTAATTAGCTTTCTCATGAGACTGCGACTCAGACCAATTAGGGAAGATTATCAAAGAAGGTCTGGAGTAGGGTGCATGCCCACTATGACTCCTGTCCCCAGGGATAGGCCAAGATGAAAGAGACCTCAGCACTGACTACACACACAAGCACTCTCTAAAGCAAAAATATGAACCCCGCGTAGCATCTTGCAAGATGGAGTCTTATTGTACCTTATAATACATAGAGAAGCTGCCCTGCACAACACAGCAGCATGTATATACAGCACATACATGGTCAATCATTCTGTATTGACCAGTCGCAGATGGATCACTGAGGAGATACAGAATGGGGTCCTTCCACTCTGTCCCTCAAGGGGAACTAAAACCACTCCATTGGTGCAATCACTAATGGAGACACTTCAGAACATTGAGAGAGATTACAGACTCAGAATTAGGCTATAAAAACACACATTAGGTGTTTAGGATGAACACCGGAATGAAAGAAATTATATCGCCGACGCCAACACTTGCGTTCTCTTGCTCTTATCTTATGACAAATCAATGAAAGCTCTTTTGGAGTTATGTTCTGCTGAGAGATCCTGATGTATAATCAAGGGGGTTACCCCCAAGGAAAGTGTACCTGTATAATTACTAAGGTGTCATCATTTATCTCTCTCGCCCTCTGCCTTTGTTTCTACTCTAAAACAAGAGAAATATCTACTTAACTGCGGCCTTAATAGCGTGTTTATATTTATCTCACTGTGATATGTCAGTACAATACACTGTGTGTGTGTTGTCACAAGCTACTCCATAACCTGATGGTAAGTTAATAGCACTCAGTGGTATTATGTGCACTAGTGATTAGATTGGGAGAGGCTGATGGTGCATATTGGTTTGGTCCCTGAGGGCCAGCTAGAAGAGTCAGAGATCAGAGGTCAATCACCAAGGGATCAATGTCACTCAAAAGAGCTGTGTTACATTCAAATGCACACTATATGGCTTACACTTAGTTCATCTAATGTATATGAGAACGTGTATAGGTTGATGCTTTAAGAAGCCCAAAAGTCTCCTTACTTCATCTCCCAGCTACAGGGCACCATCCTGGGAAGCAGAATGTGAAGAATATAGTACGCTGAGAGAGTGGAGGTGTGGAGTAGAGATACATCTAAAGGGAAAGTGACTTCCCCGGGACTTCATTAAGCTAATCTGGCCACCGATACTAACAGAGTTTAGAAGAGGAGGTGAGGAGAAAGCTCAGAAATGAGATGAACACTTATTAGATCAGACCAAGCAATTGTCTTTCGCCGCTCATAGCAGAATTCATACTCAAACACACACACACACACACACACACACACAATTAAACAGGCTGAGACAAAGACTAACACATAGCATGGGTTTTGACAAAAAGAATCACATGCACGATATACATCAAATACATGACCGCATACACACATGCAACACAAAAATACACATATTCAAGCAATGTATGATTACATGAAAACAAAATGGAAAGCAAGACAGACTTAAAGAAGATGAATAAAAACTGTATCTGCAAAAGACAACAAGTGACGTCTTGAGAGGCCAAACTCCTTCACATTACCAAGTGTTGGCAGGTAAATTGCAACATAAAGTATAAACTAGTCACAGATTGTCCTAAAACAAATCTGCTCGCCAAATAGTAGTATTATAAGACTAGGGCTGATCATTCTCAATTAATCCTTTTGTCTATAAAAAGTCCAAACCACCCAAAAATTTCAGTTCACTATCATATAAAGAATGGAAAAGCAGCAATTGCTTAAATTTTGGAAACTGGAACCTGTGTTTTGTTGGTGGAAAATGACTAAAAGGATTCATCGATAGGACAAAAAATTGCCAATTTATTTTCTGTTGATTGACTTATAGATTACTTTGTTAATTGGTTCACCTCTAAACAGGACTGACATGTGATGGGGAGACCAATAACACAACCCAATAACTTACTCGGCCCGTGTTTGTGGCAGCCCCATTATCTCTAAGCCAGATCATCAGGCCTGGTCTCGGACAGTCTAGAGAGAAAAACAGGTTTTTGCCCGTTAACCTGGGAGTCAGCTCCTGCTCCCCACTGAAGAGGAGAGTTAGCCAGGATGCCGTTATCACCCACAATATATCCCACACACCAGTGCCTAAGGTCAGCAGAGGGGAAAAGCATGACATAACAGTTTCTGCTTGTCTTACACTAGGACCTCATCCACTGGTAAGGCACCAACAGGTGGTAGTTCCACTCTTCCTCCGTCTGACTACGAGGGCTGTGGAATAGGGGACAACAAGAGTGTGAGAGGTAAAGATGTTTGATTCTGAAATATTTTCACACTCATAACATTTTTAGAGAGAGGGTGTGAGGGAGAGGTACCACTGCCAGTTTGGCAAAGCTAAGTCTAGTAAGAGGTAGTCATATCCTGTGTCAGCCTTTCCCAGATGGAGTCACCTCTGCCAGGATGGGAGTCGGAGAAGAAGCAGGGGATTTACTTGACTAGGCCAGTGCCCACTGTGCAGGACTTTTGAGTTCTTTAAAATGTTGTGCCCCCTGCTCCCTGGCTGGACCTACATTAAGCCGCCACTTACTGACAAACTAAGCTGCAAGTCGGGTTGCCATCACTGGCAACTCTGTTCTATGGACTCCAATGTCCAAGGCTGACTGGAAGGAAATGGTCTGAAGGTCTGATATCACACCATGAGTTTCTGGGTACTCCTGGGTACCCTCCCTTTACTGGGATGGTCCACAGATAGATCCACCCTGACCAGACTATGTGGTTTTTCCTATTCTAGCCACAAGGACGGCCAAACATCCAGAGAAGATGACAATCATTGCTCCTTTGCAACACAGAATTGTTGTTATCCTAGAGAGGGATTAAGTATAGTGGTGGGCGTAGCGCAGGGTCTGCTGCTACACTCCACCTTTCTATCATTACAGTGAAGTGAGGAGATCTGAGGAGATTGCTGGCTGGCAAAAGGCCCACTGCTGCTTACAAGCACTCTCTGACTGGGCCGGGATTCTGGTAGAGGCGCATTTAATACCAAAAGCACTGCAAGTGTGGGTCAATTGTGACAATCACGTCAGGGCAAGAAGAACAGAAACTTGCACCATCTTCTGTCAAAGCAATCTTTGGCTATGAGCAATCTAAGCCTGCTGTTGCTTAAGAAAGGTGGATGACATGTAGTGGTGGCACTGCCCTTTTGTTTGAAGCAGCCCACATACATGAAGTGGGCTCATCCTGATTGGCTGGACGAACATGCAAGTTTTTGTTGGGGAGACACACAAAAATGAGTAAAGCTGAGTTGTAGAGTGCCCTTAGAGGACAAAGTCTGTGTGAAATACAAGAGTGTACTCAAAGACTACAAGAGCAAAGAGGAATGAAGGAGGGAGAACAGGGTAGACGGAGAGGAACAGAGGGTAGACGGAGAAAGGGAGGGAGTGCCACGTCGTTCTTAATCTAGTTTGTCTGTCGTAATCGTGTCAATGTCACTCTCAATCAGGCAGCCACAACTAGGGCTATACAACTTCAGTTTGATTGGGCCAAACCTTGTCTTTAAAATGACCTCTACAGGGAAGGTGTGTGTGTGTAGAGAGAGAAAGAGAAAGAAAAATAGAAGGAGGGGTGCGAGATGAAGGGGAGGAGAGTCTTCCAGAGACAATATGAGAAAGACGGAGAGAGGGAGCACAAATTAACTTTAAACCTGTTACTCCCCCACCTGTCTGTCAATTTCACTTCGGTCTCTTTCTTTTTTCTGATTTTTCAGTGTGACAGTATCGATTGCCCTCTCTTATTACACAAGAGGATACAGAGATGTCTGTGTGAGTGGGTGGTGTACAGGTGCTTGTGTAAACTTCAGTCATATTGCTGCCTGCTGGCATTAAAAACATTTAAGGTGGGCTAGTGTTCACAGGTTTGAAACAAATAATTTAATTTCAAATGTCTGACTACTGTTGAGTTTGACCAGTGTCAGTGCATTTGCATAGGGGAGCACATGGACGTAGATAAACCAGCAGCTGTTTATGTTAGCATGCGCGTTTGTGTGTGTGTGTGTGTGTTGTTATGTTTGGGATTAAGTTAGCATGTGAAAGTGTATAGTTACATTCACAGGAGAAAGCCACAACACTGTGGTTATACATAAACAGGGTGGATTTTTGCTAAATCTGCATGTGTCAGCAGATCCACTTCCCTAAAAATGTGTAAACGCAACCAAACATCTGTGATCACCAATAACAGTCATACTGACATAAAATATAAAAATGTAATTTGTTACAATTCTTTAAAAATATGATTACGTAATAGGTTTAACAGTGTTATTTTGATCACACCCAGTGGTATTCTACTAACCACTGCAGGGCATTTGATTTTGTAGGAGATTATTCTTTCTGATGCGCTCTCTAAAAGCAATTTTCCAGCCATGATTTGAGAGATTAGTCTTTCACCACAGAATATTTACTGAGACCCACTAATCCCACTGTGGCGTCAAGTTTGTTTTATTGTAGTTGTCTTTGTGTTTGAGCATGCTGCATTAAGCCACAGGGTAATTAGCGAGAAAATGTTTGTACACTGTTGGTATTTGCTTTTGTCTCCTCTGTGCACACTTCAGTTTTTTTAGTACCATTTTAGAGTCCAAAAGCCTCAGTGCTAGTTTTGATTATGTAAATTCTACCTGACTGAAATCAGTATTTCTCTCTTAAATTGATTCAGTCCGCTTTTGGTCCATGGCAGCGCATGGAGGTATATTAAAGGTATTTGTGAAAATTAAATGGTAAGTTTATGTTTTTTATTGTTTGCAACCACTGTGGGGAAACTGGGCTGTAATTTGAGCTTCAGTGTGAGTGGAAAGTTTCAGGATTAGTGGCTCTCTACCCTATCATCGGACTTACCCTTCAAGAATCTATGAACGCATGCTGTAATTGATACATTCAAAATAAATCCCAGATACGGGTTCTAAATTGTTAGCTTGATATCCAAACCCATTTCATGCTACTGGCCTGTGTGGTTTGGGTCTGGTGTCTCTCTCAGGCTGCCATGAAAGCAAGAAGGGCTCCAGTACAACAGCAAGGTTCATTGTTCAAGGTTAAAGGTTTGTGAGTGTAAATAATTTATAAATAAAAGAAAAATAATTTTATTTTAACATTTTATTCATTCTAAATTCATATGGCTCTTGATATATTGTATTTGTAGATGATCCTTTATAGAAGAGATAAATGTTGTTAAACATAGGCTTTTATTTCTCATGTCCTCTGTTTTATAGGTATATCTGATCATATTTTAGTTAAAAAAAAACAACTCTGATCTGTTCCTCTTAATTTGCTGTTGCTGCACTTAATGCTGCTGTTAATTTTTTGCTCATCCTGCACAAACTGAGGCTCTTCATTTTCATAAAAAACATATTGTACAGTTCTTTCTTCTTTCTTTTATATTATTTCTTAATATTTTTATTGCAATTTTTTCTATTTCATATATGTATTCTTTTTTTTTACAGTACTTGCTTTTTATTTGCTTTCATTTTATATATTTTTTTATTTTTCTCAACTATGCTTATTTATGCACCAGTATATAAATATATAAAGCAAATTCCTTGTATGTGAAAACGTACTTGGCAATAAATCAACACTTCCTCTAACTGTTTCACATTAAATGCCTTCCATTAGTTCAGAGGTCATAATACCTTCTCTTTCCTGGAAGACTTTTATTGTGTAACATCTGCGGAAATACTGTAGTTAAGTTCCATTACAGCAGCTTAACAGAGAAAACTTGGAATAGTAAAATGACTGAAATTAATCAGTGACTGACAACAGTATCTGTGTTAAGAAGAATAACCCCTCACTCATGACCATACTGTTGTACTAACCGAATTACAGCTGTAGAAATGTAGGTTGTGCTGAAGGAAAACAGAGGTGAAATTTGCCATGTTGATGAGTTTCTCCCACTTCATCTGTCCCACCAATGCAGTAATTGGACGTCCTGAAGGGTTGTCAGCTACCTGCTGTACCAACATACAGACTATGTGCCACCAGCTGTTGTCGTGTGCTTCAAGTGTGCAATGCTGGAAGGTGTAATTATTGTTAATAATGTTCAAGCTGTACATGTTTTACTCAAAATAACCTAGTAACAGGATGGCTTGTAATCAACATTGCAACCCAGGGAAACTGTTGCTTCCACAACAAATCAGTCAGTAGTCTTTTATCTCAAATGAGCAATAGCTGACAAAAGGGTAGCTGTGTTTATCCAGTGTAAAACAGTGTTTTTCTGATTGAAGTGGGAATGATGCACAATGATGCTCATCACTGCTAACTTTCACTGCGGGCCTGCGGAGACCTCTGATACACACCAGCTGCTTCTAACACACAGAGGTTCATGCCACAAAAAACAGAAGGTGCAGTGGCCACACAAGACATATACTTATATGTACATATAAATATATCACTTGGCAACACAAAATGACAAAGTTGTTGCCAATGTAAGTGCACAGTGAGATGGCATCTCAGCTGATTACAGTGGACCCGAAAATTCTTTGATAGGATTATTCTATCATTTTTTTAAGCCTACCAAAATATTATGTATAATGCATGTTAAAATCATAAATATCCATTTAATATCATATTTTGGAAGTCCAATCATAGTGCTACAGTGGAGCGTGATGGTGCAGTGCCATTGTTCCATTCTTCAAGGAAAGCTCTGGATTGGTCAAACCATAACACAGGGCAGAGTTGGCCAATGGCAGAGCAGAACACAGTAGAAAGATAAAGATACAGGCTTTAAGCCGATGAGGAGCAGTAAGGCAAAAACTTTTTTTTTCAGGCACTGGATCAATTTGGCGACTAACTACCAGGCAACTGGTCCAAAATGAACCTCCAACTGGCCTTCGGCCATTGGGCAATCCTTATTGTTGAACTCCGCAACAGTGCTGTCTGTTGTGGCCTACTGCTGCATAACATATGGTCCTAGGCTCTTCATCTCTCCAGGGATGAAACACCCACACAAACATGCACAGACTTATTCACACACACACACGAGTATCAATGCAGAGAGAAACAGAGAGAGAGCAAGAGAGAGGAAGAACTGCATACAGACACACCAAAATAGCAACTAAACACACGCACACGCACATGCCGGTCTTCAGAAGAAACATTAAACAAAAAACAAAACAAGCCACCCCGAGCGACAGCCTGGATGAATAAAACATGCTTTCAGGGCGACCCCGTTCTGGCGAGCCCCACTCCTCAGAAATATTCTACACCAGGAAATATTCCCAGGAGGCAGCAGCAACAGGGCCCATGTGAACGATGACCAGCTCCAGTAGACTTGAGCTTTGCTTCATAAGTGAAGCTGTCTGGCAGAGGTTTGTCTTGACTGTTCAGGGTTGAAGAAGAAAGTATAGGACATATTAATTCTTTTTCATTCTCCTCCAGTGAAGAATCCCCCTGAATTAAGTTATATTTCGACCTCATGCAGGGTATCTATCTAATGAAGTGAACATTTAGATATTTGTTTTGTATGCGTGATAATATGGAAAACATTGTAAAAACTCACATAAATGTGAGGCCAGTGAGGCAAACCCTAAAATATGAATGGCACAAACACATGAACAAACAAAAAATACAGCACACACACACACACACACACACACAGTCCTTTCCACACTCAGTTCCACTCTGCTCTAAATCAAGGCTCAGCCAGGCTAATGCATGGATCCATACTGCTCTGGGTGAATTAGCGTTAGTAATAAGATCTCATGGCTCTGATTGATCCTCTATTTCCATGTCCACACCATAAAATGACCCAAGCCCAGCCACAGCATACCATCACTCTAATGCTGCATTGATTCCACTCTGGACTGCTGTGGATTTAAGTTGGGCTACAGAAGAGGGTATGATAGGATGGAAGTGGGCATGGGACTGGAGCCACTGATACATGACTGTAAAGGCAAGAGTAGGAGCTATGCTGTGATGATCCCTCTACAATAAGAAGACCTGGGCTCATGCCCCAAGAGAAAATTTTCCATCAAAGATTAATGAAAAATACATTTATTTATTTATATACTGTTATTATTTCGAGATGTCCCAAGCTGATCATATGGATTGGTGTCTGAGCCACATTGAAAGGATCTGTATCAGCTCAAATAAAGCTGATCAAATGCAGATCATTACATGTTTTTTGTGTTTATGAATTCAATTCAATTCTCCACAAATTTCAGAAAATTTGACCCATACAGATATAATTAAAACGTACTAAGCCAACTTGTTAAGGATAGCCTAAATGGAAAAAATGAAAAACGGATACACTACATCCTTCCATTAGTTGAAAATAATTGCAATACATCTCTATTTGTTCAAATCCAACTATAATTTAAATTGTACGACTAAAAAAAGAAATATTTGATATCTGGACAATCAACACTACAGATCATTCAACCTAAAGTAGAAAGTTGGAATAAATGCTAGTGTGGGAAAATTATGTCAATTTTTAAAGCTAACAAAACCAACAGAGAGGAAATACAGAACGTAGTCTTGCCAACTAGTGAATAATGACTTATGTAATAATACTAGCTTTGAAATAAGTTAATCACATCCTTATTAGGTTTCTTAGGAAATAAGTCAGAAAAGGATTATTATCATTCTGGGCTTAAGGATAAGACACGGCAGTAACATAGTAAGGCTGAGGTTGAGACTAGAGGTTGGTTCTGGTGCCCGATGTTGGCGCTGGGCTCAAACTAAATCTTCAGCGAGGATCTACCCATCAACCACTAATGAGCCTCCGAAACTGCCGGCTTATACCAAATACATCAACATGGAGCCAAAAAGAAAGACAAAGAGACTGAACGACCCACTTTTTATTGTCCAAGCAGCCTTGGGCGGACGGATTCACCCAGTATCGTCACACGCCAACTTGCCTGATGACAGAGCAGAAGTCATTGAAACCATGTGAGGTTATTTAAGGGGAGCAGATTGTTCCAGGAAACTGGTAGTCACTGTCAGGGTTTTGGTCTGAGTTTGAGGACCTGAGATTGATTTGCAAACCACCAGAGGGCCAGACATACAGTAATCACGCCAGTCCCCGCTGGACGAGGACACTTTTAAGACTGGCTGGATGCAGACCAACTGCCAAACACACCTACACACACACACACACACACACACACACACACACATAAGCACACACGCACAAACAGAATCATCCAAATGCACTCCTGACTGTCTGAATTACATGCTGGACAATATCCCACGGTCATTAAAACCAGATTTCTTTGAAGACGCAGTCACCACGCAAATACACACAAGATCTCACACACACACAACACAGACAGACACATGTGCACACGTACCTATTGCTTCAAGGCAAATTGTTTGTTTCCACTGTATAGTCTGTCTGTCTGTTCACATGGTACGCAGACTTATCAGACAAGTCAATTCAGTGCTGTTAGTATACAGGAAAAACAAACCAATTGGCAGACGAGATAGACAGACAAGAGATACAGACAGACACAAACACAGACAGACACGTTCACATGGCAGCAGACATGAAGTGAGTAATACAATATAATATCAAACAGGTGATAGACCGAACCACAACTGGTGGGAACAGTGCTGTATAAGCAACTCAATAGGCCAGACTAAAGCAATAATACAAAGCATACACACAGATACAAATGCATAAACACGGCAGGTGTAATCTCTCTCCCGTCTCTCTCAGCTCTCTCTTTCTCACACACACACACAGATTTCTGCCTATAGTTACAGACAATAGCATGCGGAACAAAAGGCATCACCATGTTCACATTAGTGAGCCAACAGGACTATTTTTATATTTTACTGAGTCACAAAGAGTCTTCTCCCAGCAGCATGTCACTATTCTCATATCAAAGCTGCGTTTATAGCAGACAAAGCTTTGAAAGTGGGCCATGGCTCATAAAATGCCTTTATGTCTCTCGCCGGTACACTAAAAAAACCCAGAAACAATGCATTTTAAGTCTGCAATTGGACTAGTGCGTGTGTCACTGAGCTTATTATGTGTGCGTGTGTCCGTGTTTGTGTACTGTATGTCTGTGTGTGCGGGTGCCTATGTGTTCACACACGTGCACATACATCTGTGCATATGCACATAAGTGTGCGGGTGTACCCCCACTTCCCCCCACAGTTGTGTGTTTAGATGTGAGTAGGTGTTGTTGATTTAATTCCCTCCACTGACATTGTTCTTTTCCGATCTTGTTTTTTTTTTCTCTCCGGCTGACAGAATGTGCAGCCTTAACACTCGGCTAACAGCCCTGGCTTCCTGAATCGCATGTAACCTAATCACTAACACCATCTGTTAATTATGTTAATACAAAAATGCCTTGGCTGCTATTCACATCCATTCTCTGAATTAGCACCCCACTTCCCCACCGAGCACCCTCTCTCCATGCTTGCTCCTCTTTCTCTTGTCCAATCCTTTCCATCATCTCAGGCTCCCATTTTCCTCTCTTTCAAATCTTGTCTTTCTTATCCTTTCTAATTCTATCTCCTCACTTCCAGTCCGTGTTTTTTTTATCATCCTTGCTAATCCTTTACATCCTTGCTTTTCTCCATCATCCATTCCTTTATTCATGCCATCAGCCTCCCTCCAAATGACTTCATAGTCCTCCCCTTTTCCAACTCTTCCATGTACTACTCTGTCAAAAACCTCAAACTCTTAATTCCTCCTCTTCACAATCCCATCCCTTACTCAGCCTGCTATCCCCTGGGTAACTGTTGTTGCTCCCAGCAGTGAGTCAGAGGCTAAGCTGGCTGGAAATCCCCAGAGGCTTTGTCTGAAGCCAACTTATTTTGGTGAGCGATATCGATCCAGTCTTCCCCTTAATTGTTACTCACTATGCTAATCTGTATTTATAAATCTAAGTTCCTATCGATCTGCAGGAGACATAATAAACGTTGTCTTGCACCCATGCACAGAATAAGCATTATTGTAATGCAGGGAAAACATCATTTAACAGCCGTATACAGTGTCGGTCGTTATATTAACACAATTGAACGGTGGACCTTGCGGCATAATCAGAGGTAGAAGTAGGCCTGATGGCATTGCAACTGTCCCCAGGGAGGCCCCGTTCAAGCCTGGGGATGGAGCGGGCAGTTTGCCCAGGAGAAGCAATGCATACAAAAGCACAAAGCCCAGAGTTTACCATCTGCTTAACTCAAGAAATAAAAAACTAAATAAAGTGTTGAAGGAAAGTTTATTGGGCACTAATTATTAAAGCTGATAGGACAATGTGGAGTGTAGTATTTTTCATGTGATATATGTATAATAGGACTAAGGATAGGAAGTAAAGTTAAATTAAATTAAATGCTCAAAGAAAGGTTTTTAAGGTTTTGAAATTAGTTTTTGATCTTCAGCATTAGTGGTGAAGTAAATGTAGTTAATGGCCAGAGGGTGGTCTCACAATAAAGGTCATTGTATATCAGAAGGGTTCATCATCTTGTGACAGTAAGTGTTGAGAGAGATGTGCATGACTGTGTTACATAGTTTATTTCTGTAAGCAGAAAGGTCATCATGCTGCGTCACTTGTGAGATTTGCTCATATCATATGTAGTGATGGGTGAGCAAATACGTGAGAAATTCAGTCTTTTTTCTGAATATTTGGCATCAACTACTTAGAACATAAATTAAGACGGCAATTAACATTTTCATTAAGTAGTGAAAAATCATCAATATTTTCCAGAGCCTGAGGTGACGTCTTCAAGTGTCTTTTTTTGTCCGAGACCAACAGTCCAAAAACTTTATATATATATATATATACACGTGTATATATATATGTATATATATATATTATATTGTATATATAATACAGAGAATAACACATTGGAGAAGGAACCAGAGACTGTGTGGAGTTTTGCTTAAAAAGTGACTTAAACAATTAATCAATCTTCAAAATAGTTGCCAATTAATTTTCTGTCGTTCAACTAAACAATTAATGGACTAGTCATTGTAGGTCTAATATGTATGGTACTAGTTGTCATTTTTGTACAGTTTAAACATCATAAGCGTTTTCATCAATACATAGCAGCATTAAAAACAAAGTACAGTTGAGGCCATTAGTTGTCATTCATTTTAAAGGAACAATAATTCCTCATAAACCAAATTATTGGACAAATTTAAATTTTGGCCTGATGGCGATGCTAGAGGAAAACTAAGAGGTTCAGCAAAGTCTGTAGGCTTCATCATCTGGGGACCACAAATGTCTGTACAAAACTTCATAGCAATACATCAAATAGTTGTTGAAACATTTCAGTCTGGACCAAAGTAGTGGACTGGCCAACAATACCATTCCTAGAGCCACTAGCGTGGCTAAACACACACACACACAAAAAAAAGTCAAGAGATGTTTTTCAGGAAATCTGTACCCAGTAACATCGAGTTCTATTGTCAACGTACTGGTAAGTGGGTAACCTACAGTAACAAACACAACACTCAGGGCCAGGGGATTTCACACCACCACCTTCACCATAATAAAACACATAAATATCACTGGGGTCATTCAGCCTCTTCAGTTCCCAGTCCCAAGTTCAGCCACACACACACACACACACACACAGACACATATACATGAAGAAACAATAATTTCCATTGCTTTCACACACCCACACATACAAGCAGCCACCCCTCATACACACTAGGAGCCACACATGCAAACACTCACCACCCCACACCCTGATGCCCTGGCCTCCCACAGCTGGTTGAGCGAGGCCACAGTTTGGGTGAAGCCCAGAGTTTCTTACACTTGGCTGTGAATGTTATTTATTCTGTGAGCGCTGCGCGGTGAGAGGTGCATGGTGGGAGGTCGGAGCGGCTAGTGCAGGACCACTGAGCAGATCTATGGTATTATTGACATGGTAGAACATGCCTATAGTAATTTCCGCTGTTTTAGACTCCTATGCATTTGCACAAACTGTTCATGCACACACACACACACTTTACACACAAACTCTCACAGGCAAGCAATCTTTTGTCCTCCATGCCCTTTACTATCAGGATTGCAGTGTTTCTACTGTGCAGCGGGAGCTTGTCCTTCACTGTGCCACTGTTGAATGTAGCATTAGTGATGGCACTGAAGACGAGTTCAAGACGGGGGTCTGATCCCTGTGCCCCTCCCTCAGGTGTAAGGTGAGGAGAAGCAGGGTAAAGGAGGGGACAGCTCCCAAAAACAGCTGCCTGCCTGTAGGATGCCATGGTGCCCCTCTGAGCGTGGTGAAGCGGGTAGGAGATTGGCAGAGCAAGGGCCAAGGTTGTGCCCACATGAGGAGACCCTCGAGGAGGCAGTATCGCCTTCACCACTGGGCCTCCATCTGTCTGCCCCCCTTGATCCTCCTCCTTAACTTTCCTCATTTATCCTTACAAACTGATACATACAGTAAGTAATAGGTTCTAATTATCCCTTGTGCTATGACACACAGCATCTGTCGCCATTAAGTGTCAAACAAGCACCTAATTATGCATCTATACTGAAGTACTGTGCCTTCTGATAGCTGAAGAAAAGTAACATTTGAATTCAGTGCAGAAACAATAAGTCAGTAACTGAGAGAAATAAATTGAAGACGAATATGATAACCAATTTATCATTTAAAAGATGTACAAGAGGTAAAAAAAAAAAAAAAAAAAAAAAGGTAAGAGAGGTCAAAACCTGGCGCCTACATTACCCACAATGCAACTCGAACACCTGCAGTTCAGTTGGAGATTCGGACGTGTTAAGCTAGTAGCGGCTAATGTAGCCTCTTGCCGCTAGCCTCAAACAGAGATGAGGAGCAAGCTACAGACGTCTGGTAACCCCACTTTTTCTAACTCCACACACCCAGATTTCTTTTCATATTCAAACTTGTAGTCTTCCACCCCAACCAGTGTTGACTCAAGTGACATCACTTGTTTATCACACTTTGCGGAGCTCCCTCTGAATCCACAAAAGGCTTTATACAACTTTCTTCACATTTGCAGTAGTACTCCCCAAGACCTGTAAACAGACCATGATGAGTAAAATCAGTGGAGTTCCCCTTTAAGGCAAGTCACTTATCAAGAAAAATAAAATGCCAAACTTTTTAAATGTGAGGATTTGTTGCTTTTCTCTGTTTTATATAATTGTAATTGAATACATTTTGGGATTTGGACTGTTGGTCAGACAAAACAAGCAGCCTGAAGTAAATGCCATGGGGTCTAGGTAATAATGATGGGCATTTTGACCCATTTTTTCTGAGATTTTATAGACTACAGGATTTATTGAAAATAATCAACAGATTGATCCATAATACAAATAATCATTTAGCATCAGCTCTATTTGAATTCCAAATGATTACTCTTGGAGGCACAACAATAGTTAATAGACCAGAGCCAAAACTTTACTGCAACGCATGCAGTAAAATGTGGGGTTTCATAGAAATACTAGAAACAATATGGATTTTCTGTACATTTCTCTGCAGCAGAGGGATATATGATATTTTGTGGCCCATGCAGTCTTGGAAACTGTAGTTACCCTCGTTAGAAGTGAGCATATGTTACAGGTGGTGTGGAAAGCAGTAGAGAGTTGGCAGTGAAGAGTGTGTGGAATCTGCTGCCAGTGTGAGAGCGTTGGTGCCAAGGTGAAACCTGAGTGGGCCATACAGCTGAGCTCTTCAGCTCAATACACACACACACACACACACACACACACACACACACACACACATACACACGCAGGCACATAGAGTATGAGAAACAAACAATGCACGGAAAGTTTTGGCAAGCACAAAGAATCTGAGTCACTCACAATTACAGTATAGCCAGAACAACAACAACAACAACAAACTGATTCACACACACTTTTACTGTAATTCTCCATGTCGTGAGATAAAAAAAATCTATTAGGCTATAAATATCTTTCAGTCTGTGTTCACAAAGTGGGATAATGTGGACCATACTTATGTGTGTGAGTGTGTGTGATGTGGTTATACGGCAGCTGTATTCTCTGGTGTGTGTGTGTGTGTGTTTGCATATGTGTGTGTAGGTTTTCGTGCCTGTATGATAAATGGCAGCCAGACATTGGGTTAAGAGGCAGGGCGGCCCAGATGGACTGCTGTTTGTGCCCATTTTTTTTGCCAACATAAACACATAACCCTACACATACAACACACACATTCAACACACACATACACCACACCACTCAACCCCTCTTTCACTAATTCTGCACTACAGCCAGTGGGGTTCAACGCTATGATGTGTTTTTGGGTAACGCAAACTAACCTGAGGAAATTAACCCTCTGTCATTACATTTACTACTCCTATAATTTCTGGCTTTTTGGCATTTTTTATGCACCCCACCACCACCACACACACACTCCCCCACCACTCCACTTCACTCCCTTCATTTTTATTCTATTTCCCCTCATCTGTTGTCCTGACAGAGTACCTTTTACTGGAAGAGTAATTTTCCCACTCTCTTTACCTCTTGAGACTGACTGTGGGGTGAGGTAGTGTGTGGGTGTGGGTGGTAGGGGATGATGGAGTTTTTTAAAAGGGTGGGCAGAGGGGTGTCTTCTGTCTACCACATCCTCCTTCCTGATCCAGGAAAACATACACGATTCCAGGACTCCAGCCCCCCCAGCCTGCCAGCCCCATCCTCAGCCAGGGACTTTCCAGAACTGCCCTGCCCAGCTACGGAGAGCGCTAGTCAGCCACGGTCAGGCTACTGCACCCTGTGTGGGGCTCGAAGCGCTATAATGTGAAATAGCGGGGTATGTGAAGTCATATAGCAATGAATTTAATTGTGACTATCAAAGAAAGTTAAAATAAAAGCACACTTGGGGGGAATAGAAGAAGTAAAAAAAGTAGTTAATAACATATGAGTCAAGAAGTTAATAATCACATGATGCGCCGAAAACTATTTACTGGATCAAAAGTATTGGGTTACTTTCTAAACTGGTTCTCTAATAAAACTCCTTCAGATGCTGGTGTGATTCAGCACTACAGGTGTGATCACAGATCTGAACCGCTGTATATCAAACACATGGGCCCTTCGTGATAAACCCTCATCATAAACAATACTGTAAAATCCAGATTACACATCTGACCTTCCCTCCTTTACAAGTCTTGGGTGATCTCACATTCACTCACTCAGCTGAAAATCAAATCACGTTTAGGAGGGCTAAAGTAGAGCCCGTCGAAGTAGTTCTGTCAATTTGACCATGTGATTCAATCAGCAGTCTATATGAAATGATGTGTTTGGGAGTTTTTCCACTAAAATAGAACCATTTCATCAATTTCTGCTGTTTAAATTCAAGATCTTTCAAAGAAATTTGAATCTAATTTAAAATTAGCTTAATGCCTGAAAAAGCAGTGCGAGTTGAAATATAAAATGAACAAACACAGCATCCCAGTAGAGAGCTTTCTCAAGAGAAACATTTCACACTGAAAAAGAGGCAGTTTTAAGACGTTCAACAATAATGTAAGACTCAAAAGCAAGGTTTTACCACCTTTAAGACCAGTATTGACTTTGATTATTCAAAACGTAGGACCTTTTAAAGACCTACCACATATACACCACCCTGTGATATATTACCTGATGCCAGAAACAGCTACATGGGAAAGTACCTATTTCTTAGGAGAGTTGTGACTAAAATGAAGTTGGCCACAATGTAAACACATGTCAGAACGATGACTGGCCATTTCCCATTATAACTCTCTGTCCACTCATCCTGGTAGTTTTAATTCTTGTCCTCACTACTCCCAGAAAGCGAACGAGATTAGGTCGTCTGAATATAGCACACGGAGCCCAAACAAAACCCACAGACCATGGGCTTCCCGCTCAGGAGCAGGTGAAGGGGGCGGGTTGCGTTTCCCCAGTCCAGGAGAGGGGGCCTGAATCTGGGTAAGATACGGAGTCAGCCTCCCTTCAACTGCCCTGACAGAACGTGACACGGGGAGGCTTTGTTTGGAGAAACATACGAGAACATTCAGCCCACAGGCAAAATTGACACGTCACTCTTATATCTAAGATAGTTCACACAACACTGAATGACAAACACCTGACAAACACGCGCACTATACACTTATTAGAACACAGAGTAACCGTTACAGGAGTAGAGAGCAACCACTTTGATATGATGTTTACTACGTGGCATTGTACAAAGTGTTATAAGGGCCAATGGGGAGAGGATGGCCATGTAGAGGACTGTGCTGCACATATCATTACAGCACTTCCAGTAGTGTGTGACAGGACAGAGGGGAGGTCAGCATGATAGCAGCATCCTGGAAGGATCCAACCAAAATACCACAGCGAAGGACATGATCTGTAAACAATATGCACCCACGCTGGCATATAAGCTTTCAGTGGGCGACTAACTGTCAGTGACGTGCACACACACGCACACACCACACTTTCTCTCAAGCATTGCCCCCCTCGCTCCTTAAACACTGTCTCACACACACACACACACACACACACCACACATTATACAATTGACTATGAAAGGACATCAGGCTCATAACTCTGTTCCCCTGGGGCAGAAGAGACCCAGTCACTGTCAGGCGAAAAACAAAACAAAGAGATGGAAAAATAGAGCAAAATAAAGGCAGGAGAGGAGACAGCCGCGGTGTGATTAGAATAAACGGGGGAGAGATGAAGGGAAGCTGGGACAGAGGCTACTACCTCTCCTTTAATATAGCTGGGAAATCTTCCCCCCTTTCTTCCATGACTGAGGGGACGACAGGTTTGGGTGATTTTCTAATAACCAGCGGCCTGAGGTTATTGTGTTGCTGTGCTGTGTGTATGTGCTTATATGTGCTTTATGTGTGTCGCCTAGACAGAAAAAAAATACAGTCCCAGGTAATGGCAAGAGATATTGTGAGAGGGAGCTAGAAAGAGAGGAAGATCGGGAGGCACTGATCTGCATTGAGATGATGGAGAGAGAAGACGGACAATGGAGTGACAAATTAAAAAGACCTGTAGTTTCATATCTACTTTGTCTGGATCCTTAATGATCAACTAAGTAACGAGCATTATTACATCGCTGTTCTGTGAAAACAGTGTATCTCCAAAACGTCGACTTTTCATATACTAAGAAAAGCGTCTCATTTTCGGCTTCATGTCAATGCATTTCAGATAACCCAGCAGGTTTTTGTCAACCCAGAAACGAACACTTAACGCTGCAGTTTATCTGAAAATTGTAAAATCATCATGCAGGGTTTTCGCTGGACAGCGACTGTGAAAGCTAAAGTTCTCTGGGGTTTCTGTTCCCATTCATTTATGGCATTGACAATGACTGGCAGTGGGAGTATGAGCAGATGTGTTGGAAAGTATCTGTTTCTTTAATGACAAAGGTACAGGCCTATGTGCATAAAGACAAGGAGAGAAGTTAACTATGACTCTCATTGAGCATTTCCATAAGGAACATCCAATAACCAAGCTTTAAATTCTGCTTCATATGCCACTAGGGCCGTGTTCAGACCGACTTTAGCTCTACATGAAAAAACGCAGTCCTCTCATTCATATAAATGGAGCCAGTCCGGTGGCACAGTGGCAGTGCCAAAGGAGGCTCCAGCAAAAAAAATACAGGGTCGGCCAGCAAAAAAATTGAAGCAAGCTCAACTTTTGCTGCAACGCAACTTCACCCGGCAAGATGCCAATCAAAGATCATTCCTGGTAGATTACTTTGTAAACGCGGCAACAAAAGATAAAACCAGTTGTAGAGTTGTAAAATCTGTGTCAGAGTATTATAAACCGCCGTGCGGTGTTCTGGTGATAAACCTTCAAAGTCATGGATTTGTTACCCAAACCGGACTTCCTGGTTCATATGTTATGACTCATCGGTACCTGAAGCAACACACCCTCACCAACGCAGCCCCTTGCATTGTTCAAATGCAGGGCTGTTTTCAGTCTGATTGCCCACTAACAACAAAGATATGTTTGAGGTAATTCAGAAACAGTGATGCTGTTACATAGTTTGTCCACAAGAAATCACTAAAAAGATTATATTTCAAATGTCAAATGTCCCGCTCAGCACATCTTGGTTAACATTCTTTGAAAAACAAATTTAAGTGCTTAGGAGGAATGTTTTTACATAAAAAATAAATTTAAAAAATTGTAGATACGTCATTATCGTATTTTTGAAACCCTCAAACATACATATCCATAACAGCATCCATTAAAATCCAGTATCAGTTGGGTGAAGCTTAAATCAGTTCGCTTTCTGATTCTGGGCCAATGTAAGATGAATTGAACAACTGCAGTGTTTTGTTCCCATTTTCATCAACTGAGCATTGTGAATTTCTTACAGCTCTGATTCAACAGCAATAGCAAGATCAGCTGAGACTGAGACTTAAAGTTTACACAATTAAAACTGAATTATTATCCAAGACAGTCCTGTGTTTCTGTGTCGAGGAACACTGAGAATATCATTAAAAGAAACTCTCAAATGGGAATTTACAGTGGTTAAAAATACATCCAGAACCAGCAGCCCATCCCATTTTGTAGAGTCCCAAGCTCTATTACAGCTTTTGGATGACCTTCTTCATCCACAATATTCCAACATGGCTTTGACACAAACTAAAATGTCTCAAGTGTATTCTTCTGGAGACAGCAGGTCAAACCACAGCTCCTGTGTGTGTGTGTGTGTGTGTGTGTGTGTGTGTGTGTGTGTGTGTGTGTGTGTGTGTGTGTGTGTGTGTTTGTGTGCACATGCCCATGTGTGTGTGAGGTGAAGCCCACATAGCACAGCTGTAAACACACACACATACACATCATATGCGTGTGTATTATGGTCATGCATCAGCAGGCGAATAAAAAGACCACAACAAAATGAGCACAAGGTCTGTGATCTCCCAGAATGAAATGGCTCAAGTACGGAGAGTGTGTGATTCAGTGATTGAAGTGTGTATGAGAGTGTGTGTCTGTGTGCCCTAAATGCACTCTTGTGGATCTTTTCACACAGCGCACACAAACACAAATTCACATAGACACACAAACAGTGCGCAGCCATATGGTCAGATCATGAGCATAATGAGAAACACTTCTGGAGGTACTAATAGTGTAGGGGGGAGAGGGGGGAGGAAGAGTGGGAGGAGAGATGCTTTAAGACAGAAGGGGAAAAGAAGAAAGAACAAATTGCTAAGCTAGACTGGAAAGCAAAGACGCGTATGAGTGAGGGAGAGAGAGAAGTTCTTACTCACAACAGCAGATGAGTGCAAACTGAACAAATAAACTGCGACCCCAGAGAGGATCGGATTTCTCACACTTACCTCTCTGGCTCAACCCCACATGTGAAAAACATTTCCCTGCACTTGTTGTCAAACTAAGATTCATCTCAATAGCTTAATGTCACAAAGATGTCAGAGTTAGAAAAGTACAGAAAATATTGTCACTGAGATGAGAAAATATTCAGGAACATCTAAAAGTTGAGGAAAATGTTTCTGCTGAAATTTACAGAACTGAACCAGATGTTACAGTTGAATCATGTTTCCTCTGAATCATCTTTTTGTGTCACTGTGTGATCCGAGGCTCATAGTTCAGATGACATAATGACTCTTAACAGAGGGGCATTATCAGGACAGGCAAATCAGGCAAATGTTTGGTGCACCAATAGAAAATTTGGGAAAAGGGGCCCCCAATGGCCACTCATATTGGAACATTTTGCAATGACAAATATAAACCACCCTCAATGGACTTCTTTGCACCCCTTGAGTCTGGGATCGTCACTGACTCTTAATCAATGGTAGGTTTGGGCTATATGACGGTTTATACCATGCGATAGAAATGTGTCCACCGGTAGAGATTTGGCAATATTGTTTCCACCACGGGAGCTATCCCTTAGTGTCTCTGCTACATATTTGGGGCAGGCTATGTAGCAAATCAGGGCTGGAATCCAGCTGCCTCGCAAGGTAAGGTGATTCGGGCAGCAGGACTGCTTACCACGTTCTCACATGGCGTGAGCGCGACAGTTGGTGGCGGTAATGCACCTCTAACCGCCGCAGAAGATGAGAGATTGACAAGAAAACATGGAAGAGTAAAGTGATGTTGTACAGAGCATGAAGTATGGTATGGTTATTTTAAATAATTTCTCAATTGAATTTACAGAACAATTACTTGTGATATATACCATTACCGTGATATAAAATTAGAAGATTTTGGCCATACCCCTAACCAATGGTCTTACTAATTATATGTTTCATACCACTTAAATATATGGTCAAGTTTTCTCATTACTTAAGTATATAGAATAGTTTATTAAGGCATCAAAATATCCTCGTGTTATGAAATACACCAACACACAGCATCTCCGACATGGCCAGGGGCTATGTGGTGGATGTTTTGTCTGGGCACTGAAAAATAAAGTTTGTTTATGGAAAGTGCCACAGCAGAGGGGAAATTTTGAGTGGTGTAACATGTTTTTGTCCACATTCAGTGGTAAGTCAAGAGACCCCCGTCAATACACGCACACACACACACACATGCACACACCCCTCCCCGTCGCTCCACCTTTCTCAACTGTTTCTCTTTCTCTCTTACACACACACACACACACACACACACACACACACACACACACACACATGCACACACACACACAGTATCAGCAGTGTTTATGACACTGAGAATTACAACATAACTACCACAGCTCTTACACTCGTTTACTGGAATGTGGACTTGGAAAGACCCCAAAGAGAGAATAACAAACACAATGCAACCTTCAACTGCAACTGAGGCTCCAGCACTAACTTAAAATAACTTACATGGCAACAAGACACAAGTTTAATAAAATGGATTTCAAAATAACAGCGACGTCCGTTTTATACGGTAAAAGTCAAATCAAGATGTGCTGACACAGGCCGGGCCACTGCTCAGTGAAACACAGATGTGATGGCTTTAGCCGTGGTCACATGGAACTGCTTTCCAGCCTGCCATGAACGGAGAACGCCGACTCAGCTGGACGCTGCAGCACCTACCTGTTGACTCATGCTGATGACATCATCATGACTATTCTGGTCACATCAAAACAGACACCAGAGCTCAGAGCCCGAGAAAGAGAGAGGCTGGGAGAAACACGGAGAAAAGTGAGAAAGGAGGAGGAGAACGATGGCGGCGGTGGCGGTGAGGGGGATCAGATGACCATTAGGTCATAGCCTGCATGTCCACCGGGAAAGGGCAGACAGCTGGGTCAGCAGATCCCACACCTGCGTGAGTGAGATCTACTGCTGAGTAGGAGGACTGATGACTCCATCATGCTGCCGGAGAATTAAATTGACTGGCCTGGAGAACTGTGTCCTTTTTGGAGTATGAGCAGCATCAAAGAGAAGAGAACGAGGGAAAGAGAGAGAGGAGGAGGGTATTGCTGAGTGTGTTAGTCTGTGGTGTGTATCCTGTAGAAACTCACTGAGTTGAGTTTAGTGTGCATCTGCGTATGAGTAAGCCCATACAGTTTCAATATATATTGAAGACAGAAGAGTGTGTATGCGTGTGTGTGTTTTGTGAAGATCATAACCAGAACTAAGTGCTGCTGAGTCAGTTATATCTGTTCATTTCCTCAGTAAGGCCTGTAAGCACCACTGATGTGGTCACAACAGGCTGGCACAGACCAAACCGAGCCCAACCATACCAAACCAGACCAGGAAAAACAACACACAGCTCGCCAGCTGCCTCCCGCCAACTCAGAGCAAGCATGCATGAGTCCGTCAGTCCAATCAAAGCTCCCTCTTAGGGGAAGACAGCGGCTTTCCAGGCAGAGCCACAGCCCAGTCCAGGAAGCAGCTTTCTGCACCTGGATCAAGACACTGGGGTTAACATGCATGTATGGTTACACTTACTTACAGTAGGACTGAAACCAGACAGACAAGCAGGCAGTGAGTCTACAGACAGACTGAACTGAATCTACACAGTCCCTCATGCCGTTGCCGAATTGTTCTGTTTCAAATTTGACTTTGCATAACAATGGATGAGTCTTAGGCTGATATGTAAACACACCATGAGTAAAAGGTGACTGGTCCCTGTAGTACATATGACTATTCCCAGTGAATCACTCTCTAGTGCTACATCCTTTCACAAAAACTGGCGACTCAAATCTATTTTCAGATGAGGAGTGAGACGCCACATTAGTGCTCAGAAGCAAAGATGCATTCATATGTTTCTAATTTGGGCTCGATGAGTTTCACCCTGCTGGTCTCTTTAAACTACACCCACACATGCTCATCTTGTCCAAATAATTAACCCCCGCTCTGTGACACACACACACACACACACACACACACACACACACACACAGACTAAAAGATTATCTCCTTGATCTAACGTACTATACACTATGTTTACAATTGTGGTGTTTTTATCGGTTTTAGGGATCAGCTGTTTGTCTGGCTCATGCATATATCAGCACATACTCCCACACCTCTAGTGTCTGCTGACAGATGCAGCCTCTTTTGCATTGGCATAATTTCGCCCCCGGTCAAAAAGCCCTAACCCAACATCAGATTTACTCCTCCACCTGCCAGTCCCCCCCCCCCCAGCAACCGTGAGAGCACCACAGCAACCAAACACAACAGAGGGCCAAGGGATGAAAGGAACCGGGCACTAGTCTGAATTTGTCTCTCAGTTTGTCTGTCTGCACATGTCTGCATGCATACGTATACATATAAACATAACAAAAAGAGGAGGATGAGGGGGATCTGGTTCGTCGTAGACAGTTCTGATCTATTATCAAAAATATTCACAGAGTTTTATATTACATTAACATACACAGGAACACGTACCTTAACTCAAAGCACTTCTCATAGTCAGCACTAACCAGCAAAGAAAAGGAGGAGACATTACACCAGTTCTGCCTGCAGCATTCTGCACTGCTCCTAATCTAAAAACAGATCACTTAGAACTCGTGGTGAAATGTAGTGCTGAAACAATTAGTCAATTTATTGATTGTTGGTAATCCATTCATTGTTTAAGTCATTTACCGAGCACGTATGGCAAACATTTGCTGGTTCTAGCTTCTCATATGTGAGGATGTGCTGCTTATCTTTTGCTTTATATCATTGTAAACTGAATACCCTTGGGTTTTGGGCTGCAATATGACATTGTCACCTTGGGCTCTGGGAACTCTTGATGGCCATTTTTCACTTTTTCTTACATTTTGATACATCAATGACTAATCTATTAATAAAATAAAAAACAGATTTATCAATTTTATCAATTACAATACTCATTAGTTGCAGCCCTAGTAAGCCCCAATGATTTGTCGATTAAATGATCAAATCATAACAACAGGAAAAATTGATTAATCATTATAGTCATTGGTCAAGCAAAATGTCCAATATTCACTGGATGCAGTTCCTCAAATGTGAGGATTAGCTTCTTTTCTCTGTTTATATACTCATTGTGAAAAGACTAATTGGGGATTTTTGGATTGGTGTCGGACAAAACAAGCAATTTTATAATGAAAATAATCATTAGTTGTAGCCCTACGTAAAACTTTCTACATGTAGAACAGGAGCTCCAATTTGCATTTAAAGTATTTATCTCTGTTTGGCTTTTAAGAGGAACGGTATCATCCAGTAAGAATGATGCAACTATTTGTATGACTAATTTGGGCAAGTTGGTGAAATGAGAGAGGAGGAGAGGGACAGATTCACAGACAGAGAAAGAGAGGGGAGGAACGAGACAAAGTGGGGGAGAGAGGCGCCCTAAGACGACACACAGAGTGAAGAGAGCTTTTTGTGTAAATGAGGCATTTTCCTTTCGTGCACATGCTGCCACACAGCCTTGCATGGAGAATGAGACACACAGCGAGTAAGGAGGGAGAAAATGCAAAATAAAAAAAAGTCTTTGATGTGTGTGCGTCTTTGTCCGTGTCTTCCTCCACTGCAACCTGTCACATGCTCTCTCTTTACCCATCCCCGTTGTTCGTGTTGAGGAAGTAAATCCCTGCATCTCACATCCCTGTTGTCCCACCCTCCTTCCCCCTTCTTCCTCCCCCCTCTGCCTCTAACTCTCTCTAATTGCCTCTTTTACCCTCTAGCCTGCCCCAGTCCCACAGAAAGCTGGATACAGCAGCTCTCTGTAGACTGCTGGGAGTCCACGTGGACAGGATAAGAAAGCTCATCCTGTATCTGCCAAGGGTCCCCAATGCATTAAGGCCAGTGTGCCACGGTTCGTCTATGACAGAATCTCCCTGGGACATGAGACACTTCCTGGTGGACTGGATTGAACAGATTAATCCTGGAGGAACTGGGAAGCTGAATGGAGATACTCACTTAGGAATTTTAGTTAGCCCAGAATTGTATTGCGATCAGTGTCTTTTACATTGCAATACATTTCACGCTGATCAGTTCAAGTATATTTGGGATTTGGGTGGCTGATAGTGGCTTTCACTGTTTACATGCATGCAAGAAAGCAGGGTAAAGGTAGAAACCAGGTTAAGGCAAGAAATCAAAGAATGTGTTTACAAGCACTGTAATAACCTGGTTATTGTAAGCCCTGTGTTTAGTTTGTTGTAATCACATTTTCCTCCAACCATATTCTTAAACCAGGCTTATTTTGAATATATTAGTGATATATATGAAGCTTCAGCTTTTGTCAGAGCATTTGGACTGACAGCACAGAGATTACAGGCTTTGTTGTGCAAGAGCAAGCAGTTTATCATTGAGCTGCCAGTATACTCCATCAAAACTGCTTGTCAGATGGTTGAATAGCTTCGGAAACGCCCTCCCCTCACACCTTTCCGACGTCCGATGGGGGGGGGGGACCATTTCTGTAACTTTCCGAAAACAGATAATCCAACATTCACACCCACCTCACGCCGTGATGGCACAGCTGTGCAGAGGTGAGAAAGTTTGAAGTTCTCTCTCTAGCTTTCTTTTTTCATTTTTTACACAATTATTTGTTGCACTTTTCGCGTGAACAACCGAATGTAACATTATGGATGCCTTCTATAAGAGACTGTCTGAAAGTGTGTGCCATTATTCCCATATTTAAATGATTTCGCTAGTTCTGTTCGAGCATAACTCGAACCATTAATAAGTCACCCAAACTGACGTGAAAAAGCGACATTTGCCGAAAGGTCAGTTGTTTGCATCCCTGATTAATGTGCGAAAGTTTTTGAATTTTCTACACAGATTCAGCATGCCAAATTGGCCAGACAACCACCACTAAGGGCTGACTTGTGCTAACAGAACCGGACACACCGCAAAAAAACTACAGGCGATGGTCAGTCAAAGACACTCCACAGCACAGCATAGCCAACTGCCAGTGTTGGTGTGTAAGGGCCCTAAAAAAATCAGGTTTCTGCAGAAATCAGGCAATAACCCGGCTACTTAAGTGCTTGTAAACGCACAAACTGTGAATAAAGACTGGTTAAATAAAGGAGGCTGAGAGCGTCCATGCCGTATCTGCAGTAACAGGTGCAGATAGAATGAGAGAGCAGTTATGGTGTGTGTGATCTGCTCGTCAGGCAAAAACAGACCTGCTGTTTGCCCTCCCCTCAGGCCTCTTTCTGTGTCTCTCACCCTCTCCCACTTTCATTTCACCACCCTCCCTCCTCCTCTCAGCCGCAGTGGCAACAGCCCGTGTGGTGTCTCTGTACATTTCTGTGTGTTTGTTTGTTTGTCTGTGTTTACTTCACAACAGCTGGATATGGTTTGTACTCTTAAACCTGGCCATGAGACTCATCATCACTGTGAAGACGCACACATACAGACAGAGAGAGAGAGAGGGGAAGAGAGAAGTGTCGGCACTGGTGTGTTTTGCAGTTATGAGACATAGAGAACATAAGGTTGAGCATGAACTCACATATGTTGATGATATCTTTTACATGATACCGTGATTGTTTTTCTTTGCCACCAACAGTGGTGCACATCTGGATATCTCCCAGCAAATACCAAGATATAATAACCAAGGGTACATGGTGTGGTCGACTGCATGCATGAAAGTTAATATTAGTGTCGTGTTTGTGTATTCGTATACGTGTCAGTCTGTCCATTTGTGTGTGTATCTCAGTTTATATGTGTGTGTGAGAGAGAGGGAGAGGGAGAGAGAGAGTACACCACGCTGTGATCCTAAATAAGTGCACTCAGTGTACGATACAAATTCCTACAAGGTGGAGATAAATACATAGCTGTGCCTGGCCCCCCTCCACATCCCTTGTTCTTTCTTTCTCCTGTCCTCCTACACATCCTGGCCCTTTCATGTGCAAAGCAGATGGAGTCAATTGACATGCTAATGAGACAAGGGCTGCTTCACAGCAGTCCTGGAGCCACATCACCACACACAAACACACACACACGCACGTGTATATACAGTGACTGGATATCGGCATGCACATTTGAGAAGGTCCCCCACACACTCAACCAAACCACCCATCCACTTACCCACACACAAACAACAACACATCTGTATCACTTGACTCAAACAGTAAATTACTTTTTAAATAAACGATGAAACACTAGTATTTGTTGGTCAACTTGGACTTGAGACCCCACTGTGGGTGATTCAAGGATCTGTGTGTGTGGTAAGGTATAGGCCTACATAAAATAACCCACTTCAAGAACAAAGGAGTAATGAATTATGATGCGGATTGATACCTGTCAATCTAAGCCAAAAGTTTAAACTTTGTTATTCATTATGGCCAAAGTCATGGCCAAGAAACATGCGTCTAACTGATCAGATGTCTGTAATGTTAAGAGGGGAATACATCCATAAACAATAAAAAGTTACCAAAAGGTTATCTGTAAATGTACTATCAAATGTGATAATGAACTGTTCAAGTTTTAACAAGACAAAAATCTGGCAATACAGTGTCAGCCTTGGTCAGAGAGTCCCACATGTTGAATTTGCAAGGTCGACGTGGCCGTAGCAACATTTCTGTTGTTCTGCCCAGCAAGTTTTCAGGTCAAAGTTCACATGTGAACTCCACACTAACATGAAGGGCTAAAATTGGTTTTCAACTGGATTTTTTCCCCCTGTTTTGTTTTCATGTGGTTTTCAGTGAACTAAGGTTAAGTTGAAGGAGGTGAGAGGCAAACCAAATATTTGTGCTTTTGGTGCATAATGCCTTCAGCTGGCCAATATCACTCACCAACTGGATTATTGCTCTGTTTTCTGACAAATTCGGTTTCATACCCTTGGACATATGTGTGTCATTTATAGGTACCAGCTACTTTTTACCGACTCCATTCATATTGGCCATCAACACTATGTGCCCAAAACCTGGCCTCGACCACCACTAAAAGACTTTTTAAGGTTATGGTTTAATATTAAGGAAACAAAAGGTCAGATGTGTAATAGTGTGTAAGTGTATAATACTGTGTAGGTGTGCCTCTGTACTGTGTGTGAGTGTATCCATGTTGACTATTAAGTAGGAGTGTAAAGATTAACCTTACATATATATATGTAAGAGTCATAGATTCGGCTACATCGATACAGAACCACAGATGCAATGCACATTCTGCATGAAATCCGGAAAAACAATTGTTACCTTCTACATAGTATGTGTTGTCCAGCCACTTCGGAAATCAAATGTGTTTATAATTGTACCGAACAGCCACACTGGAAGGCGGAGTGAAAAGCCAGCCATCATAAAGAGAAGCTGTCTTTCTGTAGAAGCATACTGGCCGCTTAACGCTAGCTTTAACAGCCAATGTTGCTACCAACTAGCCACTAGCTTCTCCATGTTGAATGCAAAACTCTTGCTGAAGCCATGTGCTGTTTTATTTACATGTGCCCATACAGCGTTACTGAAAACACCAGAAGGGTGACACCGACCTCGGAACTGAGATAAACAACATCCACTCAGCAGCACTTTAGTGAAAACTCTGTAGGGCATGGCTAAAAAATTATTGGTGTGAAAGAGGACATCATTTTTTAGGGTTTTTCTGATTCAGTATTTGAAATAAAAACTTAGTCACGCATATATTATTTAAAAAGTAAACATATCAAATGCAACTTTATCTGTATTGTTTTTGTATCAGATCTTTGACTGTGTATCTTTTAAGTGCACGTCCGCCAGAAAGAGCTAAAAAAAAACAAACAAGATGCTATTCTAACTCCGATGTCAATGGCAGCCTGGTTGTTTGACCTATGACCTTAACTGTAGAATCTTGAACTATTTTCATCCTGGGCTGTGTTGTTAAGTTAAAAGTGTATGTTTTTCTGTGCATAAGGGCTTATACAGTATGCATCTACAGTATTTTATTGCACAATATGACTGTACAGCATGTGTCTTTCACTAACACATTCTCTCTCATTCGGTTGAACCTCCTGATGCCTCCGAGCATCACTCTCGAAAGCTCAGGTTGTTGATGGGTGAGTGCACTGAGCAGCACTTGAGGCCAGATTAACAGGTGACATTTACGAGGGTGCGAGTGTGTGAGTGTGTGTGCGCGACTGGCAGGGCCGGGGACTGAGTGATATAGGGCTCCCTATCAGCAGACAGGAGTCAACTACTCCCACTACTCCCCACCCTAAAGGGCAGGCTTTATAGCCAGATCCTGATATATGCTCTTGCACGCAGCAACTTTTATTTAGGAGCCCCCTGTTGAACCCCTGTCTCCTCTGGCTCACTATTTATGAACTTATTAAAAGACTGGTTTGGTGTTATTCACTGGTTAGATACATTTTATTGGAAATGTAATGAACTAACTAAATTTGACCTGTTCCCACATTTCTTTTGTTTTGTAGCCTTCTTTTCTTAGACTCTAAGCCCTGATGTTATTTTGTTTTCACTGGTAATTGATTTTAAAATGAGATTAGATGCTAAAACATGGATAAAATGTGTTCTCTGTATGTCTGTTTTGTTCATCTTATCATGTACAAGACAACGTGTTGTTTATAGGGCTGCAACTAATTATTATTTTCATTATCAATTCATCTGACAATTATTTTCTAGAGTAATCGTTTGTTCTATAAGTACTTTTTGTCTGAACATCAGTCCAAACCCAACAGATAATCAGTTTACAATGGCATAAAACAGAGAAAACCAGAAAATGATCACATTTAAGAAGCTAATACCAGCAACTATTTGGCAGTTTTACTTGAGAAGTGACTCAAACTCTTAATCGATTGTCAAAAGAGATTCATTTTCTGTTGATCGACCCTTTCAGCTATAATCGTTTTAGCTATGAAGTAGCTTTTAACTTTATCTGTGAAGTTTTGTCTCATGTAATGAATAACAGTGAAACACATTTTATTGCATTGAACATCGGTTTGCTTATTTTGCCTACAATACATTTCCTATATTGTGATATACTGTATATCGATATTGGAAAAAATGGCCACGCTCCTCCTACCCTCTGACCCAGGAGACAGTTAACCGACCCGTGGCAGGGTCTTTACACGCTGCCCCCTGACCCACCACATGGCCGGTACTAGGCCTTTGCTATTAGGAGAGATCAATCCTGTTTTATTTATTCATCTGAGCAGCCTTCAGTGTAGTCCCCCAGGCTCTGGTCCACTCTGAAAGCATTGTTTTAGAAATTGTACATTCTCTTATTAACTCCATCGGCATCAGACATCAGGACAGTTTTTTACTTATACATATAAGTAACATATAAATACTACATATTCTAGCCTCTACTCTTCTGTCTTTTTCTACAGCTCATAGTTGTAGTAGTTGCCAGCATCATCATCATCATCATCATCTCCATTACCAACATCACACCTGTTTCCAATTTCATACACTCACAGGTCTCTCTTTGAACTACATTATTACATACACTTTCCCTGCTGAGTCAAAAAGATCATAGTATAACTGAAGCTGAATGAGTCATAACTTAGGTCAGGCACTATTGTATTATGTGTGTGCGTGCGTGTGTGTGTGTTGTGAAGCCCAGTGATTGGATGGGCCAGATGAGAATACAGTCAGGCGTGGGTGGAGAGCAGAGGGGTGTTAATTTATGACTAACACTTAGACACAGGATCAATTGCCAGTAAATGTCTCTAGGCTCAGAATGGGGAACGCTCTAAAGTAGGGAATGCTTAACCCCATCCTCTGCCATCATGCACAATGCATTTTTATTTTTCATTTCGGTTTTCATGTCCCTTTTATATTACTGCGTCTTAGTTTAACAGTTCTTGACGTGTCCGTGTTTCTAATCAAAGGTATGAAAAATGACTGAAAAATCAAATTAGTTTTGGAAAAATGTAAGCTAAAATGTACAAAATGTGTTGTTTACTATCCACCTGACTCATGGCTGATCTTAAAACACTAGAAGGTGAATGCCAGTTTTATAACCTCAGGCTGTTGCTTGGTTATCTGTCACTGGGTGGACAGTCCTGCTTTTCTTGCTGTGATGAAACATGCTCCAGTGTGCAGATTGTTGTCTCTCATTGAAACCTTTGGGAATGTGGGTTGGAAACATTATCCAGTGCAGAAGCAGGCAATGAGCACATCAACAAGACTTTCTATCAGCCTTGATTAGCTTCATCATCAATTCAGTGCATGCCTTGGTGTACAGTAGTGTCATATGTACAAATAAACAAATAAAAACCTTTTACTACTTCATTCATTTGGTAACAGGTGCAAAAATACACAGAATTAGTAGAAAACTACACAAAGTAAACCATAAAAGGAAAAATATCAGAAAAAGCTGTGCATTGTTATCTCAGGATCCTGTGTCCTATAACTGCCAACTTCTCCCTGACTTCATCCGCCGTGAATAAAAGTAAAAAATATACTGCAGTTATACTTTACAACTAGGGTAGTTTAAGATAAGAATAATATTGTATTGTATGGTAATAGTCACCGTAACAATAGTTAATGTCTCAGGGCTATCATAGCAGTCCAGATCATGTAAGCACAGTGGGCATAGTAGTATCTATGTTGCACTGAAAAGTGGATAGCTAAATATTATCCCTTTGAAATAATTCAAATACTCTTTTTGAGAGACTGTCTTCCCCAAAAACACGTCTGTATAGGTCGTCTGTGGAAGCAGCTTATTACGACCCATATTTACATTTATTGTTAGTTAGGCAGCGACCTCTTTTCCATGCAGTGTTCACATTACTTTTTCTACCCCCTATAGATGACTAAAATGAGTTTGAACGAGGAATCTGTGATATACCGTATAATATAATCACAGTATAGTGTTGAAGGAATAAATGCACGAAGATGCAAGAATGTTGTTGTGCATATAGTGCATTTATAACGGCCTCCCGATGGTTAACATCTGTTTTAGGGTTCAGCTGGTTGCATCTTGCTTTTGTGATCTGACTGCTCAGCAGCTCGTTTGAAGACTTTTGTGGAACAATGAAGAGCTGTTGGCAGGCACAGTGTTTCCTCTTGTACTTGTGCTCTATTGAATGGGCTAAATACAGTATGCTACAGTATATCACAATGTGGCAGTTATAGTGGTTGCTGCACACATAGAAAAAGACACGTATCATTGCAGTGCTATGGTAAACTTACCTGTTAACTGAGGGCATTTGTCATATTTTGCAACACACTTTACCTTTCGAGTGGACTTCTACTAAAACTCATGTGATGGCCACCTGTGGAATAACAGCTTCTCTCTTCCCAGGCCACAGTGGCACTACTTCTCTCAGTCTGCAGAATTTCCTTGAGCTGAATAAGCTCAGCTTTTGCCTGGGAAAGTCTTTTTTCTTCTCCCCTGGGCTTTGTGAGAACTCAGGGCAATTCCAAACCATACAAACTGGAGATTGTGAGTGTATGCCAGCATGATCATGTGTGTGTGTGAGTATGAATGTATGTCTGAGTGTTTATATGCCTCCCAAAGGGGTGGAGGTCTGTGTTTTGACAGTATCAGGTGTACAGGCTTTAATCTCCCCTCTCTTCAACTCTCTCTCTCCATGTCAAGCATCGTTTATATGAAAATGGAGCAGAGACACAAAGAGAGAAAACTATTTCTGAATAATAAAGGACAACCTGTCTGTTTCCAAGACTTAAAGACCCTGCCCTTAACATAAATAATCTGTCTCAGGTATCTGTGTCTCATATCGGACTAATGCATGCTATTGTAAACAATCACACAGAGAGCCACGGTAGGCTCAGGAAACTGCAAGTGTTGGGCAGATGGAGCAAGAGAGATTGAGAAAATGTGTGTTTCAGTAGAAAATGGAACAACAGAGAGTGCTCTGAACAGGGTCAGTGTTGTATGTTGGGTGGGTGTGGGAGGGTGGGGGGTTGAAAACATCAAACAGTCAGCCTTGCCCTCCAGGCCACCTCTGACCTGGGCCCTTTAGGGGTCAGGAGTCTTAGTAGATACTTAAACCTTTCTGCAGGATTTTGACCTGTCCTTCCCTTCTGGCCCGCCATTCCCCAGCCTCGCCTCTCCCTCCCCATCCCACTCTGCAGCCTACCAATAATCCTCGGCCAATCAATAGTAACTGTTCTCTCGATAATTCATAACATTAACATACACTCAATGGCCCAGCGGATGGATGGGGAAGACATAGGAGGGCCATCATTCCAGTATCGATCCCCCTTAGAGGGAGTCGATAGGCGTGGAGGTGATGGAGTTATAGCCTCCTGCCTCCTGGAGGTAGAGCCACAGCAGAGCATAGCCTCAAATAAACACACACACACACACACACCGCTATCTTCTCATGCCCACAGACATATGGACAGATACCGACACAAGCTTTCAGTGTGTGGGATGTACACATGTACGTGTGTCCTTTGTACATGGCATGCTGTGCCAGAGTGTCACTAAAAGAGATAAGAAGAAACCCTTTTAATTACCCCCCAGAGCAGGGACCTGCTTTTCTATCACCACTCCAACTCTGCTATCGCATTCGTCAGACTCCCTCCTTCCGCTGTCTCCACATGTTTCCGTCTTTTTTTTTTCTGCACTCCACAGGGCTCCCTGTCCCCTAAGATTTCTTAACTACCACTTTTGCCTTTTGATTTCATGTCCCCGTTGCTTCATACCTCCCCAGCTCCCATATACTGCATATCCCCCTGTGCCTGTTTTTACCTCACCTCCTCTCAGAGAATCAGTTAGCAGCAAATCCTCAAATCATTTTGCCTTAGATGTCGCAAAGTAATCTAAAAGTAACTGAAAGTATTCAGAATGCATGAATAATGAATGTTGAGTGATTTCATGGAATATGCTACTGACTAGAGCTGGGCCATCTATCCTGATATCAATATACTTTGATTACTAAATGGCAAACATATGCCAAATTACATATAAAATAACTGGATATTCAATGGAATAAACTGTATTCCACTGTTGGGCATTATAACAGACAAACATTTTCACAGATCAAACTAAAATCTGAACAACTTTTGTTAGTTTTTAACTGCTTGGGATCATTAAATTTGACGCCAGGGTTTTGTAGAACAATAACACGATAAATAATATTGATCCTGTATATTCATTAACAGTAGACAACTGCCATGTACATCATAAATCTGCCCCCAATTTTAAATGGATATCTAGCAACAGTAATTCAATACCTTTTTAAAGAAAACTGCCCAACCAGAGGGCAGATACACCACAACTGTGTCAGCTAAAGCTTTGCCTTACTTATCGCTGAGTGTTTGACCCAAAGTGCCTGTGCCAGCTCTTTCATTCCGGTCAGACAAATAGTACAGCGAGTAGACTTGCCACTCTTCCCTCCTCTGTTCCCTTTTCCCTTGCGAGACATAAAGCACCCTTCACCCATTTCCTCCAGCTTCTCATTCTCACTTCCACACCTCTCCCAAAGCCCCACAAGGGCCCTACACGCAGCACCCTGAAATATAGACTGGCGTAATGGCCCACTAAATTAACTCCTTGTAAGCGTGGTTTAGGAATGGCAGTAATTAGCATATAATAGGTGTGGGAGAGGAGGTAAAGGGCCAGGCCTGCCCTGGGGGCCCAGAGGCTGGGGCTGCGGCCCTCTCTCGTCTCCATCTCTAATAGCGCCGCAAAGTTCAGCCTTATAAACATGTCAGTGAGACGCGTGATTAAACGGCACGGTCATTAGATAATGGATCCCGTACCTGTGGGCTGCCTATCACTCCCCCGTCAGGCCAGCTCAGCGCTACCTTGGCTGAGTCTGTCACACGCAAACACACACACACACACACACACAGGCACACATATGACTTCACTGTATCTTCTTTTATCCTGCTAACTCCCCACCAAAAAATCCACATGCAGGAGAGAATAAGTAAGAGAGAGAGAGAGAGAGAGAGAAAGTGCAGAGCAGCACCCTGACTGATGTAGTTCCAATAATTGCAAGGCCCCGCTTCCTCGTCCAAGTGCCTTTTACTTATTTAAACTGTTTGCTTTAAGCGTCACTGAAGCCAATTAGGGGAGGCATAATTCAATGGGGCAGGGAATGAGGGGAGTAGGAGGGCTGAGGGAAGGAGGAGGGGAGAGAAAAGAAGAGAGGACGCCGCTTTTCAGCAGGCCCTTCATCATTTTCCTGACCCGTCCTCGCTCTTGCACTTTCACTCAGACGACCAGGTTTGCTAAGTCTTTTACACTTTGACTGTGATCATTCTGTGCCCGGAGTCATGCGTCTTATTTACAAAACAGGTGTGACAGCCTGAAGCACAGTTTGTCTGTGGTGTCAGCAGTGAGGTGTGCCTCTCTCCTTCATGTACACTGTGCAAAGAGCAGAAGGAGTTATGATGAATGACTGCCTGTTTCGCTAAATTTATTAAGACTAATGTATTGCATGAACCATAGTAGATCCGAAAGGTATATAGGTCAGTTAGGGTACGTGCTATGTGAAAAATCTTTGAAGAGCAGTTGCTAACACCGCAGGTTTATTAGAAAGAGTGGCAGTGGTTGAGGAGAGAAACTTGAATTGGCTTTTACTCTACAGAAAACTCCACGAAAGAAGACCAAGAATAAGCCCACCCAATACAAATCTATATCATTTTACTACAAATGATAACTGATACAAAAGTAACACCTAACTAAAAACAGATTATGGGGGAATGAGAGGGTAAGGCGTTGTGGTTTTATGTTTATAAAAACTGAGCTTAAACTCGAGGTTCAGTGAGCTGCAAAATCACTATAGCCTAGCAATTCCTTTGATAAGACATTGGACTGCCTTCCCCTCAGTTTCTAGTACCCTTTTCAATTAATCTGGTCTTCCACTCTGGTCTCCCTCTCTCTTTTAATTTTTGGATGGATACTTGGCCAGTGAACCTATAGCCCTTGTTTTTCTGTCAAGGCTCTTCCCCAGGAAGACCTGCTGGACTTGCACAAACAACAAGGTTTTACAAATGCCATTAAAGATAATGGTATTGCTCATGTTAACGAGCCATCAGTTATACATTCATACACGAATGAACACACTAACCCACACGCTTATACACAAGCTTATATCCTAATAAAGTGAACCTCTGTTCGAGCCCAAAAGTTATAGATTACTGCAGGGATGACGTATTTTTGTAGGCCAACCCGGAAGTTAGCATCACCCTGGTTCCCTCGACAAAAAAACGAATGGGATTTTTCCACTGTATTTTGGATTATTGCAGAAAATAATCTCTGTGGCAAACAAAAGTTTATGATACTAACATGATTTTTGAAGCTTAAATTCAATCGCCAGAAGTAAAAAGCTAATGTACACTATAGGTAATGCTATAAATTAACTACACCACAGTCACATGACTTCAGCGTCACCACTGCTAAGTTTCCAACTTGTTATTTGATTCCACGCGCTTACCTCTTCTACAAAGGCCTTTCGGGAAGTTTGAGTTAGAATAGTTTGCAAGAGCGCAAGTATAAACACAACGAGGCCGTAAAGGCGGACGAGTGAGTAGATGAGTTTCTGTGTTCGGCGTGATGACGTTTAACGTCCTCAACAACCTCTCATTTAGCCACTTGTTAGCAACCGCCTTTTTTAAGATACGTAAAATCTTCAAAATTCACGAGTGGGGTATTTTATGTCGTAGAACAAACCGTGAAAATCTCTTGCGCTTGTGTTAACCACAAAACCCATTGACTTCGAGACGAGGGAACCGGAAGTGCAAAAATGCTAACTAATTTCTGGGTTTTCAACTCAAAGATCTAAGTAAGTGCAGTGTCAGAAAGAGAGAGGATAACATCAACAAAAGCAACTACAGTTCACTTTGTGTGGCAACCAGTGGATGAACTATTGGTTACGGGTGCAGCACTCAAGATCTAGGTGGGACAGAGAGGGAGAAACCACATCCAATCGTTCCATCACATACTTCATATCTATTCGCTTCAGACATTTATCCATTCTTTGGTGGCTTTCAGATTAATAAGAGCTGAAACTGGTGGAGCAACGTGGCCTGGCCCAGACCTTCACTCATTCTAACAGCCGTTTAATAAATGTGATTGCAAATGGAACTTGTCACTTGCACTAGGGAGAGCTGGCCAGTCAATACCTCAGCTGGCAGGTGCCTGGGGTCACATATAAGTCAGCAAGTGATGGATATGTATCCAATAATTGATGTAGGGCAGCAGTTATTGTCAGTTTGGCTCCTGCCTCTATTGCTTATTAAAAGCTGTTGGCCTTAAGTACCAGCCAGCCAATTACTGAGGAAGCGAGGTGACTGTTTAGGAGCCTAGACCCTTAGGCTCTCTGTAGAGAAAAGAAATGAACTAGTCTATTGTTTCAGTGCACACATGGCTCTCTGTATGTGTATGCGTACGTGTGTGTGTGTTTGTTTCATCTAAAATCCTGAGCGTTTATTTTTTCAGTGAACTTCCTCTACTTTTTTTTTATGAGGCTCTGTTTCATTGTTCTACCAAAGTGGTTTCCTCAAATGTACATTTACTGTAATACGGCGCACATTAATCTGATGGGTGAACTCCTGCCTCTCATCAGGTCAAAATAGAGCCATTCTCCCTCTCTATTGTTGTCTTTGACCTTGCAGGTTATGTCAGAGCCTGAGAGAAGCAGAACGTAGCAAACAGAGCTGCTCCGCGCTGACCTGTTGACCTCGCCTTGCACTGCTTAGTTATTAATGAACTGGCACGTTTCCTCCAGTTCCTCTATCTTGGTTCAAGGTTAACTCATCCGGAGATGAACTTGTTTGTACCGTTTTCCATATCTCAGAGCAGAGCGGGAATCTCCACAATTAGACACTTACAGGTCACCGTGGGAGTCCTGTGTGGGCGACAGTTAGTGTGACACCCTGGTCCAGCGATAAATACAGTAGCACTTGTGCAGCCAGCTTACCACAGCAGCTTATCTCCCTAACACAATCTCCCTGCTCTCTGCTCAGCAGGGAGAAAGCAGAATGAGCCGTGATAACGCTCATCGCTGCAGGCCCTAACCCTAAGACTGTGGGGAGAGAGGGAGGGGAAACTTTGGATGTGACCGTGGCGTGTAGTAATTGTAAAACTCAGAAAGAGCTGCTAAAGCAGAATTCTGACATGTAGCGCTGCTTTTCACTTCTGATCAAAGGGTCCACCAGAGCAGCAGCTGATAACCCAATCAATTCACTCCTTTTGTTTTTCGCTGAATGATGCACGTTTAGAGCTAACCTCCAGGCAAAGAATGAAGGAAAGAAAAGGAGGTAAGGGGGGTAGAGAGGGGGAAAAAAGGGTGGTGGGGAGAGAAGGTAAGAAGGTGGAAGGCAAAGAGGAGATTGAGGTAAGAGGAAGACTGTAAAAGCTGCATTTGAATTCCAGGAAAAGCCAAAAAAAAGCGAAAAGGGGGGGGGGGGGGGGAGATTAAATAAACTTAGCAGATTGTTGGTGAGTTTGATGGATCTATAGAAAGGTATTAAGAGGTGCTGCAGGGGATGTGACGTGCAGAGGAGCCGATTAGAATATGAAATGTTTTAGCAGAGAATGGAGTAAAAAGGCAGGGAGATGGAGGGGCGATAAAAAAAAATTACCTGTCTACTGCTCTCGTCCTTCAGGAGCCAGGCAGACTGAGAGCCCCCTGCCTATAGGAGACAATCAGTAACAGACCAAGAGGAGGGAGAAAGCATGTGTTCGTGTGGATGAGAAAAAGATAGAAAAAGACAAGGAGAGATATACGGGAAAAGAGAAAGACAGATGCTTCTGTAAAGGTAGGTGGTCATAAAGATGGAATGAGTGAGAGAGAAGCTAATCATTACAGTTTGCAATGAAAAAGAGGCTTCTTAGACACCAATCAATCCATTGGTCAGACAATCAATCAGTCTGTATTTAGTAGGCCCATCATGTCCTCTAGACAGGCTGGCAGAGAGAGGGGAGAGACATATGAAGAGGTAAAAGACAGACACCCAGCTCCTGGGAAACAGACTTACTGGGCATAGAGAATAAAGCACACAGCACAACAAAGAGACATCCCAGAATATCTGATGGTGTGAACTGATTCAAGACAGTATGGCACCAAGCTTTGGCCGGCACAGGAACTGCACACCAGTCTTCACTAGATTTGTCCAGCCTACTCTGGCCATACTTCTGTAATGTGAAGACTCGCCAAGACTATGACTAAAGAAAAACCCCTAAAAATTGGAAGTCATTTTTAAAGCTGCACCGAGCAATATTTTTTATATGAATAAAAAAAAAACGATGGAAAAGCTCTGTCAAAACCGCTGTAAGCTCCATACCCAGCACCAAACTGCAGGCAGACAAAATAGCATCTAGCTGGTGAACATAGTGGAGCATTTAGCAGTTTAAGAGCCAGATATTTCCCTCAGGAGTTAGCAGAGACCAAAAACAGAGCTGAAAGGAGAGTGTATATTGGACTTACATTCTTTAGGTGGACACAAACACGACTCCAAATGAACGCTAATGTTGCTCCATGTCTGCTGGATGTGTAAATAGGGGAACTGTTTCACCAAATCAACTTTATAAGATGATTACATGCTAATGTTGTGTTCACAGTTGGTTCCGCTGCCTCCACGTGGCCACAAAAAAAGCATTACTGTTGCTTTAAAAACATAACTTGAATGAATCAATCTACATACATACATAGGTGCGCCTGAGGCCTTAACGTCTTAAGATTTTATTAGCCCCTTGAAAGAACGTTGGAACTAATTAATTCTTTCTTCTTGCTCTTTCTAAACATTCAATATCAAGGTAATGGGCATTATCAAACCCACTGATTAGGTTTAAAAGCTATCACATGCAGTGCAAGTATGGCCTCAAATACTTCAAAGTTAGGCGCTAAATGGAAAAAGTTTAGGATTACTCTTCAAACTGGAGTGTTTCTGCAAAATTAGTCCACAATTAGACCACTCGGTAGCAGGATAATAAGGACACAAGTTTGCCACAAGGTAAAGCATTTAACAAACAAGACTTGAAGTTGTAGTGCATCATTATTTTCACTGGATTACTTTGATAGCTCTTGGGAAACTATTCATCGTGTAATCTGTGTTTGAACTGCACAATATGCTCATGAAATATTCAGCAGGACAAGAAAATAAAGCAATATAGTGTAGTGTATTATTTGGCATCTTTGAGGAGTTTGTAATTTCAAAAGCTATGGTAGAAAAAAACTTAATTTGGCATCGCTAACATATCCATGTGTGGTGGATATTAAGAAATGTTTATTGGCTGTCTTGGTTAACAATGACACATAAGTCCATTAAAAACAGTGCAAGTGGAAAGAAAGAAATGCATTTCACACCAAGTTTATATTTTCACGCATCCAAATCAAGAATAAGCCCAGTGGTATCGCACTTCACGTTTTACTAATTTTGTAGAGGCTCATCCAAATAAACAACAGACTTCCACAAGAATCCGCCATCTTTGCTGTGGTTGGTAGATAATTTCAGCCACTTCTTATAGCAGCAGAAGGAGAAAATGTGCATAATCTTACTGGTGTCAGGCTTTAATGTTCAATTTGTGGGGTCGTCCCCGAGGCTTAAGGTTTAAAATCGCGACCATGAACCGCAACATCTCAGTTCAAGTCCGGCCGGGAACCTTTAATGCGTCTCTCTCTCTCTCTCCCTCATTTCCTGTAATAAAGGCACAAAAATCTCCTACAAACATTAGTAAAAGTTCAATTTGTGAGAAGATTCACTGTGTAAATAGTAGACAGAGTAACGAATGCATTAGTTAATAATATGAGTGCGCTGATTGTTCCACTTGAGTACTGGAATGAGTACCAGTTCTCTGTCAACTGAATAAGGTCTCTGTGTGTGTTATGATCGTTGACTGTTATAAAAGTAGTTGGAACTGAGGATGTAATGGGGGTAAAGGAATCACATAAGGAGGAACTGTGTGTATCCACATGTCTCCACTCTCCAGAAAGCCTCCTTCGTGTATTCCATAATCCTCCTGCGTGGTGCTGGCCTGCGCTGACGGATGGGGATTAAAAGACGCTAATGTGCACGCGGGGGCCGCTGACCTTCCACAGAGATTGACTTTACACCAGTGGAAATGGAAGCCAGTAAATCAGTGGGCTGCTGTGGCGCTCATCCCAGCGCATCACTCCCTCTGACACTATCAGCCGAGACAAGAGCACATTAATCACAAACACAGGCCCAAATACTGTGCTGTAGGTACAGCGGTGGCCCATCCATTTATCCATTTAGCACTGACTTTAACACACACACACCGTATACACAAATGATTAAATGGACATGCAAGAACAAGCATTCATGGATGCCAAAAAGCATATGAAACACCTCTTAATACATATGTCATTAACAATAACACTACATTGTTAATATTTTCTATCTACTTTTTTTTTTAACTTTCAATGCATTTACTACATTTATAGTACTCTGATTTTAATCTAAATGTCTTGCTAATGTTCTGTTATCTTTGCAAACAGACGACTGCAATCTGTTAGTTTCTGCCTTTTGGTTTTTATCTGTGTGCAGAGACGAGTCTTTTGTTTGTAGTGTCTGGCAGCCAGGCCTGGTTAGGGAAGAGGAACATCTGTGATAAATTTCATATCGAACCAAATGAGCTCTGGCACAGCAGAGGGCCCATGACAAACTTCCTGCATGTGCTAGTACGAGGACGGATCTGGAGCCAGTCAGTCGTAAGCTGGCACACGCACATATGCATTTAGACACCTAAACTCGCATGTGTATGCGCGCATGGCCAAACACCCAAGTGCATGTACTTACTGTTATCTGGAGAGACATATGACTTTTGTGATAGGCACGTTTCAAAGGAATAAGAGACAACCACAAATAACCGTGTGTTTAATTTAAGTGTAAATGGACATAGAGCGGAGGGACATGAAAGCAGCGGATGTATTTTGAATAAAACTATCCACACTAGCAAAGATAAACACCTACAGAAAAGTGTATTCAGTGCATTGCTCTCCAGGCAGTGTTAGGAGTATTATCAGCAGTGGAGTTTTCACAGGGGTAGTTGATAGAACTCATTCAGTCTTATTGACCAGTAAAGGGCCCCACCGAGGCTGGAGTCCCTTTATGGACTGACCCTCAGCATTTCACCATACACAGGCCAGAGGCTAGTGAGGGCCAGGGGGGCATTAACCCTCTCACAGGTCAGGGCCCTGACCCACTACAGCCTGCCAAAGCCCACTCCCAAGCCCAAGTGTGGCCCGCTCCACTCAATACCCTTTTAATTGCATTGGGATGGTTTGCGACCTATCGATTAATACGTGTATTTATGTCATCCCAGGCCCAGAGGCTACATTGTATTTCTGTGTGGCATATTCATTTATTTACCTATCTGTCCCGCCCCTCATGCATCATCCATATATCTATCCATCTCTCCTCCGAGAGCACTTCAATTCAAGGGCTCCCATAATTACTGCAGCCCTATAATTGAGTGCTTTGATTTAGGATTTTTCTGTTCCCTCTCCCCTGCCACTGCCATCACTCGCTCCACGCCTTTCCCAATGAAAGACAGAGGGATGAGATATGGAAATAGAAAAATGGGAGATGGAGAGTAGAAGATACCCCCCACCCTTACACACACAGACACACACACACTCTCTCTCTCTCTCTCTCTCTCTCTCTCTCTCTCTCTCTCTCTCTCTTATCAGAATCTACTGTTTCTGTCATCCAAGGGGGGAGGGGTAAGTTGATAATTACTGAGGGAGATTCATGCAAATCGATGCCAAATTAAAGCATTATAAAGGCTTTTATCAGCTTTTCTTTTCCAAATTGAAGATGATAAAAACCCATTTGAGAGGCGGGAGAAATGGCCCCAGTCCCTTCATTTAAAAAAAGAGAGAATTGTAATTATGTTAACACCAATAGAACCCAAAACCCCTTTTCTTAACTCACTTACTCATTCATAATTAATTAATTTCTCACAAAACTGGGCAGGAAGAACAATGCCGTCCAGCATCTCCTATCCTCTCCCCTCTCTCTATTTTCAGGAGAATAAAGGGGGGGCAGGAGATATTGTTGAGTATTGTGACAGAGGGCTCATTTCCATACCTTGCCTTACACTAGGATTCTCTGTTTCCTTAGCTTAGCTCTGTCTGCCTCGGGGCAGCAATGAAAGTGGCTCTGTTTTAGAAACAAAGGTGGGTGGACAAGGACGGGATGGTGCATCTGGAGCTATGCGAGGCCTACAGAGACACAGACAGCGAGACGGAGAGAAAGGAAGACAGATAAAATTAGAAGAGATGCCCTTGACCACACATATTTCCTTACACCAATAAAACAGAAAAAAAGAAGTATTTTATTTTTCCATCTGCACAGCCAGCAGACGTTAACTCGGGGTCCGTTTCTAAAACGCGGAGTTCCCAGCGTGTACATCATGGCCAGTTGGTCCACACCAGCTCTGCAGTTCAAGGCTGTGAGTTTAAGGAGAAACAGCTCGTCTGAGTACGAGAAACAGATAGCTACAACGCACAGCCACAACAGAGATAAGGCCTCGCAGTGAGAGCGATTGAAAGAACGACTGCCTGACAGTCAGTCACCTCGGGGCTGTCTCATCTCATCTATTAGACATTCAACACTTCAGTTACAGTACGCTCAACGGCAACAGCCAGGCTCCTGCTCACCTCCCCCACCTGAACGCTGTGACAGGACAGACCAAACACACATGTGGAGGTCTAGACTGGGTGGGGGTGGGTGTTGTTGCGCAGAGAGATAACCTGTCACTCCACAGGGTCTTTACACGTAACACATGGTCGGCACATGTACATACATCAACCTTTGCACCGTAGCCAGCCTGATGTGTGTGATGTGTGAATGTCTAAGATCTTAACTATCGCACCTCGTATCACTCACACACCAAACACACGCACGCAATTTTCAGACCATTGACAGGTAATGATAAAAATACTCATTCCTCAGAAAAAGAAACTGTATGCTTTATATGTTTTTCTACCTACCTATCTATTTATTCTTAGGCGAGAACGTTGTCATTCACACTGACACACACACAGACACACGACTGCAGGGTTTGGCCGAGCTGCTGCTGTCTGCATTTTTTTGCTGCTTATGACCTTATTTGGCCTGTATTTGGAGGGGTCAACAGCGCCAGCTAGAAGTCGCTACGCTGCTAATCCAGGCTAATGTGCTGTTGACAACAGCCCAATTACACAGGACTCCTGCTGAGAGAGGAGAAAAGAGCAAGAGGAGGGGCTGAGGACAGAGGGTAGGAGCAATGAGGAGTGAAGAGAAGGGGCACGGGGAACCAAAAAAAAAGGAAGATGCCAAAAGAGCATGTGAGACAAAGGCAGGAAAAAGAAAGATATACAATAAACATTTAAAAGGGAGGTGAGGGGAGACTGTACATGTGTGTACGTACGTTTGTGCATGTGTGGTTTAGTGGCGAGGCGTGGTGCTGTGCAAACACAAGCCTGCTGGGCAGAGAGACAGAGGGAGAGTTTGTGAGGCAGTGTGAAGCTGCAGGGAGCCTCATTACACCCAGCAGGAGCCTCACTCTGCCTCATCACTTCTGGCTGTATTGGGAACAACCACTGCTTACTACTGTACACACACACACACACACACACACACACCACAGCACCAGATAGTATAAGCACAGGCGAGCTCTCCGTCTCACAGTTGAGCATCAGTTATCTGACACACAAAGACATATTCATAACTTACCAGTGATGTTGATAGCTTTTCAATGTAGTGAGTCCCCGGGGGCCCACAGGTGGTCATTTGAGAGGGTCTCCAATAAAATCTGTGTAAAAACTGTAGTGTTAAACTCGTGTTTGATGTTATATGGTTATAATTATGGCTATATCCATTTATGTATCAAAATGTATCTGAAAATTAAACAAATAAAGTCCCAAATCTGAAAACTTAATTTACAAAACAATGTGAGGCTCATTAGAAGTAGAGGCAGAGGTTTATTTTACATTTGTTCAGTTTATTTCTATGGTTTCAACACGGCACGTCCCCTGGACGGTAAAAGCAGCCAACATGAGTGAATACAGCATCAATCAGAGTTGATCGTAGAGGCCACATGAGTTCATTTACCAATACTTGATTGCTGAAATGGAATCTGTGCGGCGAGGATTGGTCTTGTTGCAGCAAAAGTAGCATGTTGCGATGATTGAGACTATGAACACACGGGATCTCATCTGCGCAAGATAGATGCGCAGACGGTAGAAAATTGTGACCAGCGGATTTTTGTTTTTTTTTCGTTCCAGCGAGCAGGGCAAGTGGCTGGTAGATTTGCTTCACCCACCAGCCAAAAAAACAATCTCTCTATTGAGTGGCTGGTAAAATTTGAACATTCACTAGCAATTTGGCCGGTGGACAAGTTAATTTTGCACCCTGCCAGTGAGGTTTCTTTTGTTTATTTCTATGATTTCAACACAGATTTCTTGTTCACAATGTAGCGATTATCAGGAAAAAAACTTTATAGCCAGTTTACTGAGATGCAGGACGCATACCTAGCAACATCACTGATCTTACATTCTGGATGAATCATCATCATTCATTACCTTAAAAATATTAAATGTGCAGGAACACACATTCCAAGTCTTTTTTGCCCCATACTGAGCTACTGTATCTGCTTAGGTAGTGGAAGATATCTTTGTAAGGGTATGTGCTGTAGTAAGATATGATACGTTGCAGCACTTTTCTATAAATGGGCCAAACTGATGCTATACAACACATCGCCACACAGGAAGGCGGCTCTCACTGAAAGAACAAGAAGCTGGGATAGATAACTTTATGAACTGAGAGCTACAACCAACAGCTGAAATACATGGCACATAATTCTAACAAACCCACATGTGACCACACATGTGAGTGTGCGCACGCAGAGGCACACACACAGGCGCACACACACAAAGTCAAAACAAAGCTCATCAGCTCACCAACAACAGCCCTTCTCAGGGCCACAAATCCAGCAACATAAATCAGGACTGGCAGGAAAATGAGGCTTGAGGAAATGGAGAGAATGAAAGGCAGACGCGAGAGAATGGGAAAGAAGGGAGGACAGTGTAAAAAAAAAAGAGAGATAGTGGATAAAACAGGCAGGAAATACAGAGAGGAAGCAGGGTAAGCATCAGGAAGGAAAGGTGAGGTGAAAGGATGGAGTGGTGAAACTGAGGTAAGGGCAAGGAGGAGCAAGTGAGCATCTGAGAGAGAGAAAGAATTAAATAAAAATGCAATAAAGCAGCCGGTGTGAAATCAATCTGCTTAGAGTTTTGTTTAATAAAAATTCATGAAGGGCTGGTGGCCGAGAGCTCATGAGAAATATTGGTGGCAATGTGGGGGACGCCAGACTTGGAGGGGAGGAGAGAAGAGGGTGGGGGGGTTGCTCATGTCTCTGTTGATCGTGTGCGTGAGTGTGTTTGTGTGTGTGTTTGCTTTTGCCTGTTTATCTGTGTGTTTGTTTTGACATCAGTGTGAGTTACAGGGCTGCAGCGAGTCTGTGAGAGAGGGGACAAAGAAGAAAAGGATTGAAGGTCTTTATAATAACAGCCTTCCTACAGTGGAGAGAAGGAAAGAAACTGGGCTGTAAGTCATGGTGTCTGCCTCCACGTCTGTGTGTGTGTGTGTGTGTGTGTGTGTGTGTGTGTGTGTGTGTGTGTGTGTGTGTGTGTGTGTGTGTGTGTGTGTGTGTGTGTGTGTGTGTGTGTGTGTGTGTGTGTGTGTGTGTGTGTGTGTGTGTTTGTGCACATCTTTGTCTCTCTCTGTCTCTCCCCTACTCTCTCGTCAAGGCCTCAGAGTGTGAGGCATGGCAGGGTTATACTAACGTGGTGTAAATCTCTGTCTTTCATGGCAGACAAGTGCAGGTTGGTCAGTAGTTTATGTGCTGCCCTGGTGGCTGAAGCCAGATGTCTGCATGCCACCAGCACTCATGGTCAGTGTCCATCTATTGGCCAGATCCAGGCTGGTAACACTGTCATCCAAACTTACATTTATCACAAAATACTAATGGACAGAGTCAATAAAAAACAAGGCGTGGATTGAATATCTTTCTCATGTCTTTAAACAAGCAGACTTTTGCACTCACACACAAACACCTATATTCCATATCTGTCTGGTAAAGATACAGCTAATGTGTTAATTAACGAGCATTAGATGCATTGGTAGGAGGATTTTGTTACCTTTGGAATAGGGCCGCAACTAACAATAAAGATATTTTCATTATCGATGCATCTGCCAATTATTTTCTCGATTCAACAATTAATTGTTTTGTCTATAAACTGTCAGAAAATAGTGAAAGGTGCCCGCTATAATTTCCCAAAGCTCAAGATGATGTATTCAAATTGCTTTAAAAAAAATTCAGTTTACAATCAGATATAACAAAGATACGCTTCACCTCTGAGAAGCTTTAACCAGAAAATGTTGCTTGCTGCCTGAAAAAATGATTAATCAATTGTTAAAATATTTGTCTTTCGACTTATCAATTAATCGACTAATTGCTTTAGCTCTAATTTGGACAGAGCCAGGCTAGCCAAGTCTTTATGCTAAGCTACGCCAACTGGCTACTGGCTGTAGCCATATACTGTATTTATAAACTTGGCAAGATAGCAAATAAGTGTATTTCTCACAATGTCAAACTATTCCTTTGAGAATAAACCTGTATATCCTTAACAACTGTTATTACATATTCATATTCTGATATCTAATACCCTAAAAACCCAATTATGTCCCACAATGATCGAGATGAGGGACGCTGTCAAGGCTTTTCAGAAGGAAACACAAATTATCAAAACATCTCAGTAACAGATGCCATTACAAATCTTATGTTAGTTAGTTATGCTACTGTGGCAATTAAACAAATTGATTGAGTATTATTTATTGTAATTTGATGGGGATTTGTTTTTCTTTGATTCAAGCTTGTTTTGCACAGAAATCCTTAATAAATGCATTATGAAAGAACTTGACAGCACAACAAAATGTGCCAAAGGTCATGGATGGAGAATACTTCCGCAAAGCACCGAAGACAGGATCCAGCTGCAGGGAAGCTCTTGATGCCCCCCACTCTTTAAAGGTCTTTCACGACGAAATAAACACACACACACACGCACACACAGAGTTCATGCATTGTTTCGTCATCCCTTGCACCACTTCATTATCGAACTTGCCATTACAGGCAATGATACAAAACTGTTGACTTTTACTGTTAACATGTAACGTACTGTAAATCGCTTTGAGTAAGAATACTGTCGTAATCCCTGCAGTCTAATCTAACGGCACAATAACACATTCTGCAGAATTTCCAGGACCGGTTACCAGAGGCTGACACAGGCTACCAGGCAGGTCTGGAGGTCAGATAGCAAGGGGTCAGAGGTCAGGACACAGTAGTGATTTAGTATCTACAGTCATGAGACGTAAAGGTCAGGGCCAAGACAATTTAGATAAGAACTCTTTATCAGTGTCCCCTTCCTTCCTTTATTTCCTCCTTTCGTTTCCTTTTCAAGCACAGAAGGTAGAGCCAGAGGTTAGAAAGTAAAAGCCATTTCTTGAACTTCCTGCTCATAACCACTGCAATTGGGCAAGGCATGCCAGGAACTTTGCTTTAATCTCAGAAGTTATTTTAAACATTATGTTAAATTGTTGTTTTCTTTTTGGTTATAAATAATATTAAATTGACTTCCTTCAGACTTTAGTTTCTAAACAGCAAAGCAGAGTCCCTGTCCCTGTTCTCTTCAACTCCCCTTCAGTTTAGAGGCACACGCAGTTCGTTCTCCTCAAGGCCAGACTGTGCTGTTGACGCTACTTTGCACCATGAGTCATGTTACAGTAAGACGTGATGGATATCAGATACTTGAGCTAGCATCCAACTGCCTCCGTAAAGAAAGTAAAAGCTTTGTAGTGCATAATGAAATCAAGCTAAGGGTCCCGCCCACGATCTCGAAGAAAAGCTCAAGGTCAAAACAGGAGCTGACTACTGAGGTTTCAGCTTTGGAAACAACACCAGAGCTCTGCGAGACTTTATCTCTTTCCCTCTAGTTTCATTCCAACAGATGCAGGAAGATATTACCAAACAGAACAGTCTCAAAAAGTTTGGGGAATTGTTCATGAACACTAAAACATGCATAGTCTAATTCCGGTTACGCAAGATGTGCGATTACGCTTCTCCATAAAACTTATTTTTACAATATGTTTGTCACATAAAAAGAAGAAAATGAAACAGCTTGTTTAAGCTTTGGCAATGGCTGAATAGAGGAAAAAACAAAATAAGAAATCCTTGCATAAGTTGGAAGCTGATCCAAGGTCGCAGGAGTTGAAGTCAAATAATTCCTTCCACCTCCCCACTTCCATGTCAATATTTTCCACTGTACTATTTCAATGTATATGCTTCTAGTCATGCCTCTGCACAATTAATTCTTTCAAGGTGGGAAAACATTTTTTACACTTTTGGTGCAGAGCTCATGTTTTGCATCTGAAGCCATTTTAATTTGAGGTGAGGCTACAACCAATCTGAGTATACACTGTTTACTTTAAGTGTCTGTTTGCTTCTATGCATGCATGTGTGTAATGCTGGTGTGTGCTACAATATCCGCAGTACGCAGGCTTTATTAACTGAGGTGCTCCTCTTCCTCTTCTCTACTTACACCCCCTTCACTGTCCCACGCATGTCTCCCATGTTGACTCTGTCCTGTCTCTCGTCACCGCCTGGCCTGCTCCTGTAGCCTGCACACTCCTTCCTTCCTGTCCTATTGTCAGAGACGGCTGGGGGAATCCCTGCACTCAGATATGAGGCCCCCTCAATCCTCGTGATCTCTGGTGTCCTCACCCCTACTCACCCTGTCCGATATTCATACGGCTAAGGAGCCTGCAGGTGAGGGACAGGACGCGCTTTCCTGCCCCTGTCAGACACAGAATTCAGTGGTGCATGCACACACAGACCTATGCATAATCACACACAGACACTGAATGGAGGCGAATCTGTGAGTATAAGAGAAAGGAAAAGAGAAATCCAGAGAAAAAAGAGAAAGGCTTAGAGGGGAAAAAAAGAGCAAGGAAAAGGTGAGACGTGCAAGCAAACAGTATCAGGACCGCATAAAAAAAATCCTTTTCTGCGTTAAAACCAAAAGCAATCTGTGTTTCAGACAAGCAAAAAGCTAAAGAAAGAGAGAGGTGTGGAGAGAGAGATAAATGTAGATGGTAGACAAGGCCTAATGAAGGCAGGAGGTTGCTCCTTGACAGCTGTAATGAATAACACTCAATACTATTAATTGGTACAATCGCTGTTCATTTGGCGAAATCACTAGCAGGGCTACTTGAGTGGAGCTGAGCATTCACGGTCACACTTAACCAAGCACCTTACTCCCCCCTTCCCTCCATCTTATTATTTTTTTTTTTTACCCTTTCCTCCACTGCGTTCCTCATCTTCTCCTCTCTCACCACAAAGCACATACCTGTCAGTGTGCTGTTTTTTCCCTCTCTTCCTCCTGTTTCACCCCCAAACTCTCGCTTTCCCTGTCATTAACCAACTCACTGTCCCATCCCCATTTCAATTTCTCTGTCTCCTCCAGCTGTTCAGGACAGTGTGTAGGCCGTTGGTAGCGATGTACTAATAGCAGGAGGGTAATTGTCTCAGACCGTAACGTGAGGTGGTTTAACATCGAAACAGGACTGCTCAGCTTGCCCTGCTGCTTCCTGACTCCACCTGAGACAGCGATCTAGGTCTGCACATATTTTTACGAAAGTACAAGTCAAGTTTGTGTCATCACCACGATCATTTGAATAGTTTTTTGAATACTCTCCTCCCACACAGCTTTGCCTTAAATTTGTTTATTTCGGCAGAGCTAACTTTAAGAGCATAAGGAGAAGGAAAGCGACCCCCTCCTTCCACCTGGGCAATTAAAGTGGGAGCCAATTAAAATGAGTGTAATAGTCCCCGCCGGGTGAGTTGTTAAACAAGATGGGGGTTATTGTCCTTGGAGGAAATGGCCCAGAACTCAAGACATCTTTGCTCTTCTGTTCAATACACCTGCCCCCCTCCTGCTCCGTGCTCCTCCTGTCCAAACTTTGCTTCTCCACAAAGATGAGGCTCTTTTTTCTAAAACGGCACATATTTCTGATATCTTCTGAGATCTCTCTGATTTATTGTCTCTTCTAATGGGATGCAGAAAAAAGAAACTAGTTTTAGAAGCTTCCACATTTGCCAAGTTCAGGCAATAAAAAATGAAAACAGACAGGAGAGGAAGAGGGTCCACACTGGTTCAATGGATAACAGGGATGGATTTCCAGTGTCACCCATGTGTGTGTGTGAGTGTGTGTAGAGATTACAGGAAGGCCCATCCCTAGCTTCCTCTGCTGCCCAGTGCTCCAACCAGCTTCTACTTAATGACCCTTATGTAAGCAGGAATTGTGGGAAACACATCTGCACTATAAGACCTGGTTAACTGTAGAGGTCCAAAGGTGATACAGACTAAAAAGAGGATAAAATAATAATAATAATAATAATAATAATAATAATAATAATAATAATAATAATGAGCAATAAAAAACAACTGCTTTATCACAGATAGCGAGTGTGTTGTGGCTGTTTTGTAACATACATGGCACCGCTGTGGCAGATGATTTTTCTCTGGCTAGGTGTGACACTGTGTGAGCATGTGTGAATACATCACTCCCATGCTTTAATGTCTCAATCTCAGGAGATTAAGGGCCTAATCAAGCCAGCGTCTGCCCTAATGGGGGGAAATTGAAAGATAGATATGGTACTTTACACAGCTGATTAACCAGAAGACTGTGTGTGTCTGTGTGTGTGTGTGTGTGTCTGTGCGTGTGAGTGTGTGTGTACAAGATTGTAAGAATCTTTCACTACAAGCTCATTAAGCTAACCATGTTTGTATTTGTTTGTTTGTACACTTTATTTGTCTATGGACATTAATACATAGATCTACACATATTGTCAGCATGTGTTAACCGCCACATGCATATGTAGATTTGTAGCGCAGCACTTTAAGACCGTTTGTCGCGCTGCTTCTAGAGCCGGACCAAAAAACTGGCCATATAATTTTATCGGGCGCTACTAGCTTATCACAGATGTATTGGTATGGCTGTGTATATCATGTATATATATGTGAAAGTACAGAAATGCCAAAGTTATGTTTGCAGTAATACAGAAAACAGTGATGCCATGACATACAGTAGTTTGTCCACCAGAGAGCACTTACAAGCTTATTTTTCATCTGTAAACGGTCCCACTCGGAACATATCTTGGTCACAATTAACGGATCCTTATCAAAAATCTTTGTTAATATCATTTATGTTAAAAGAAACTAATATCAGTCAATATATCATCATCAGATTTTTTAACCAAATATAGTTTGACTGATACTGGATTTTTGAGGATGACACTGATCAATATTTGGAAGTTTAAAAAAAACAATAATGATATATCAGCCAGTAGTATAAAAAATATATATATACAAACATATAACATAAGAAATCTTGATACGGATCCCTTCAATTAATTGTGATCAAGCTACCTACTGAGTGAGACATTTTATCGTTGAAAAATCAACTTGTCAGCGCTCTCTGGTGGTCTAGTTTGGCACTTCTGTACTGCAATTTCTTGTTACTTATCGGCTGACATGTAAATCGATACAGATATATCTGCAATGAGCTATATATCGCCCTATCCGGTCTAGCTTTCCTCTCAAATATTAATATTGGTATTAACCTCAGAAACCCAGCATTGGTTGGGCTCTAGTTGCTTCATCCCCTCAAGGTGTTACAAGGTGACACTTGTAGGCTGAATGAAATTCCACAATGCTACTTAAAAGTTTCCCAATCCCACTGAAAAGCAGCTTAACATAAATCCACATTGAAGAGTTTGACATTTCTTCCTGAAAATGATCAGACATCTGACAGAAAATGCTTTGTCAGAATTACTGTTCCAAAGTGTTTTCAGTGCACACATTACACTTTTTCTATTAGCCACTGAATAACTTTCTTCAGAGCACAGTGTAAACAATCAGACCTAAAGGCTCTCTGGTAATATCTGAATTATGCATTGAATGTTTGATTGATGGGAGTGGGCTCCAAAACGGTCTCTTGATTGAGCGATAACTGCTGCGTCAATAACAAGTGTTTGATAGATTGCTAATAAGTGCTACCGAGCCTGTAACAAGTGAGCAGTGGCTGTGTGTGTGTGTGTGTGTGTGTCTCCGCAGGGACCTGTCAACCCATCAGCCATATCAGCTGGGTGAGAGGTCTGCATGGCGTCGCTGAATATCTCTTCACCTCCCGTGCAAACACAGTGCTACCACAGCGCATCTCTTCCCCAGGGAAATGCGGCGGGGCTAAAGAGGGGCCTGCACACTTTATGAGGCGAAATAAAGAAACATATGGAAAGAGGACAGGCGAGGAAAGCGTGCATGTGTGCGTACGTGAAGGTGGGAGTGTGGAAGGGCGAGTGCGAAAGAAGCAGAATGTGCATATAGGTGCGAGGGGGTGCAAAAACAAAGTGTTTTGTGTCAATAGGTGCTGAAAATGTGGCGAACAGAGTGAGATAGCAAGGGTACCTGTGAAAGAACAGAAAGCTGGTGTGTGTGCATGATTGTGTTTGTGTCTATGTGGCTTGTGTTGAGGAGACACACACACAGAGAGCAGCAGCCGATGCAGTGTGGTGGAACTTCTTTCATCTCAGCGCATTTGGTTTGCTCCCATTCTTCATTAACTCCATTAACAGATGAGCCGCGGCGATTAGCGAAGCTTCCCGCTGATTCAGCTCTCACAACCCCCACCCTCCGCCCCCTCTTCTCTACCCCTCTGTCGCTACCTTGTTCCAACACTCCTCCTCCTCCTCCTCCTCCTCCACCTCACGTCTGGGGGGCTGTAAGACCACTCAGCCCAAAGTCACAAGGAGAAATGTACTGTACACACATTTACACATAAACTGGCACACGTGAAGAAAACATCATGCAAAAATAATGGACACTTCCTAGGATTTTAATCACAAGACATTTCATAGTTTGCCACTTAAGCCACAATAAGTTAAACACCCGGGTGTGCACAGAGGGCCATAAAGCCGGTCTATCCCTCCCTGCAGTGCCTCTTTATTCAGCTAGCAATTTTTACTGCTCTGTGCCATCTTAAAGCCCTCTGCTCCTCCAGTGGGCAGTGCCAAGGGGGCAGTCTGCCTGCCGTACACTGTGCCATTAGCCACGGCTGGCTCTTTAGCCAAGAGGAAAAGGGAAAACAGGCACTGATTGCCAAAAGGCACTTTAGAAGAGGGAGAGGGGAAAGTAGAAATAAACAAAGAGACAGACAGGCGATGGAGATTTTCCTTTTATTCCCCAGCATCTGTTCTATAATAGCCCCAATTAACAGATTAATTGGACTCACATTCCTCTGTTATCCCTCCTCCCTCCCTCACTGCTACCTATAGTCGCAAGGAGCTAAAAAAAATTAGGGAGTATCATGTTGCCATTGACTGACTCTTCTGGCCCAGCAGTGATTTGGACCCTCTTAACGGCTGTTTCAGGTGCCTAGACGTACAGATGTGTCACAGTTCAGATGACGAACCTCTCTGACAGAAAAAACGACAGCATTTGTCCACCTGAGAGTCACAGAAGACCGAGGCCTCGGTTCCGACTTTTGATCGGTAATAAATCATGCAACAAAGAAGCTGCCACTCAGAAATCTGAGAGCTGAAAGGTCGTCGCCAACGGTTCCAGCGCTTTGGAAACAACAACAATAACAACCGCGACAACAAAAAGACTTTAGAATGCATAAACATGGGTTTGTTAAGGGGCTTGGTGGATGCTTGCTGGATGGATCAGGACACACACGGTTACACACCACGCTATTTTTTTTCTCTCTCCAGCTTCATCTCTAGTGTTCTGGTTTTGCATCATGAAATTAATGACCTGCCAGTTGACTGAAGTGAGGCTGGTTTTTTTTTTTTTCTGTTTTGTTTTGTTTTTGTAGCGTGCATGTTTGTGACTGTGTGTCTGTACAGCTGTGCACACGGGTAAGTATCTGTGAGTGTGTGTGTGTGTGTGTGTGTGTGTGTGTGTGTGTGTGTGTGTGTGTGTGTGTGTGCATGTGCAAAATGCTCATTTGCATATGCCTTTGGTTGTCTATGTCTGCGTGCGTGTATAGAGTGTGCAATTGCTGTGTTAACGAGAGCCCTGGCTCCAAGCTTCGCGGTGGCCTGAGGATCCCAGGGTAGAGCGCTTTTTGCCCTTTTCTTTTTGCCCTTTCTGACACAAGGCACTTGCTATAAATTATTGACACTCACCCACCTATCTTCTCATTTCCCTCCTATCTGTCTCTCTCTGCGCCCCGCACTCAACCCCTCCACCACCTCAACACACAAACACTTAAAAGGGGGGAAATCAACCTATGTTCCCTTCCACACAGCCATGTGTGAGGCAGAGGACCAGGAGGCGAGAGGCCTGCTGATTGAAGCCTTACACGTTGCTCCTGTCTTGTTACTTTCCCCGCACATCACAGCGCTGACTCCGAACGCCTAACACAGGAAGCTCGTAACATACATACTCCCGACAAATTAATTTTACCTCTCTCCAAGCCTCTCCCTGTTTCACCCCCCCCCCCCCCCCATCACTCTTCACGCTGAAGACGAGAGGAGCTGTGCCATCTGGCTGCGTGTCAAAATAATATCATTTCATTTGTTACATGATTAAATGGCTTCTTTTCACTGGGAAGCTCTGACTCCTAAAAAAGTACTTCCAGGCTCTGTGTATCGTCCGTTTAACTCTCGCTTGCTGTGTTTCCTTCACCACACTATGAGCTTTCTTTGTCCTGTTGTACATGACAAAGCGATCGCTCTTTGTCTCCCTCTTCTTTGTCTTGTTCTGACCGTCGTGTCTCAGGCCATTTTCAGACGCTGGCAGTCTAACCTTCTCCCTTCACACGGGCTCACATTATTAGGATCCTAAATACAACAAAAGGCCCGTACAATAGAGAGAGAGAAGCATATTGAACAGTGTAAGAAAATGGAGCAGGCTTCCATTCTTCCAGTGACTCTTGCCTGTCTCCTACATGAATAAGAGGCATGGCTAAACGTGCTGCATAATTTGTACTTTTAATGGCAGAGCCTTCCATTCCTGTGACATGACTTAATCAATAACCAGGCCTGTCGCAGTCTCAGCCCAGACTCGACTGGCGTTTTATTAATTTTGAACAGGCACACTAACTAGGCGTCTGCTAGCGAGAAGCATTTCACACGGGATAATAGGCACCCTGGATTGATAGGTTCATTCCATGTATGCTCAAACCCTCATCCCTCTCTTTTTCCCCTATCTATCTTTCTACCCCCTTTATCTCTCTCTCTTTCTCCCCTTTCTTTCCCTCTTTCTGTCACAAAGTGATTTAGGGAGGACTCTGGGACGTCTGCGTGTGCGTCAGCTGGGGGAGGAGGGAGAGATGGATAAATAAGACTGGAAGAAGGGATAAATAAAGAAGTGGGGAAAAAAAGAGAGTGAGACCCAGGTTGTGACAGAGAGTCCTTGTCTAGATAATAGAGAGCCGTGACCTACGTGTGTCCACAGTATCGCTATATCTGTCTCTTAGGTGGACCAGAAACACACACACGCGCTCATACCTGCACCTCAGGGGTCAAGCCTTTCTATAATACACATGAGTATCCGCAGTTAAAATAGAAGCTGAAATAAAATGCACTACACATCCAGAAAACACACGCACACAAGCTCACATACAGATGAAATATGCGCAGAGAATACATTAGCCAGCCAGACACCCTGATCTGTCACCCTTTGACACCGATCAATTCAACAGTGTGCACGCCCAGAATGACATCACTTGAAATGAGCAAAGCACAAACAGCCAAATATGTAACTAACTTTAGATACTAGAACAAATACGCTATGAGTATCTCTGGTTGAATACGTGAAATGTAGTTTTAAGTTCTATGATCCACTGGATTTTCAGATGGTCTCTCTCTCTCTGTGTGTGTGTGTGTGTGTGTGTGTGTGTGTGTGTGTGTGTGTGTGTGTGTGTGTGTGTGTGTGTGTGTGTGGCCTAGAGATGGATCAGAGGCACAAACACTCAACACTGAACTTTCTGAAGAAACCGATAATGATGAACGCATACAAGAGCTAAAACTGAACCAGTTCTGCAGCGAGTCTTTTCGTTTGGCTTCACTCACAAGGCAAAATTCCTTCATGGGATGACAACATGTCTTGTTGACATCATGACCCAACTAAATGCTAAGACTCACATCTACTCCGCGCAGTGCAAGCCGGTCTGGACAGTATCTCTCAAAGTGAGTAATAATGGGGAATTCTGATTACAGATTCTGAAATAAGCCCAAATGTGCCTAATTATTCATCTTAAACCTGCAATAACTGATTCTTTCCATCCAAGAATTGATCACAACAGCGACATATCATCACTTTCTAAGTTGATATGGCAAACATGTTAGCAATCAGTTGCTTATTTACACATCAAGCAGTTATGGAGCAACATTATCATTCATTTGGAGTCGTGTTTCTGGTCACCTGGTAAATTTATGTTCAATATACACTCTCCTTTTAGCTCTGTTTTTGGTTTCTACCAACTCCTGAGGGAAATATCTGGCTCTTTAGCTGTTAAATGCTCCACTATGTTCACCAGCTAGTCGCTAACTGTGTCTGTCTGCTGTTTGGCGCTGAGTACAGATAGTGTACAGTGGGCTTTTAGAGCTTTTTTTGCTGTAAACAGCTGCCTGCTGCGACCGAGTGGTGTGAGAGTGAACCAAAAGAGTAAAGTTGCAGGTCCGGACAGCTAAACAGACAGCTGCAGATTCGAGAGATAATTCTCTGTAGGTTCATCACTACGAGCCCTTTCACACTGTCAGACTGTCGTACATTGCTGTTATATAAATATTGATTATAGCAGCTTTAAGCATTTTAAATATCATATATTTATGTGTCCTTACATAAAAGCTTGTTTGAACAATAAAGCAATGCCAGTGGGATCCTAATAATCAAGAAAGCTGATGTTTTTTTAAGAATCAAATAGGCAAACTAATCTTTGGCATCATCAAGCACATGGTCGACAGATAACTCCTTCCCTATTTCCTGCTAAACGTCATCCATTGCTGTTATCTCTTTATGTGGCCTTGAGGATCATCACATCCACAATAAGCACAAAACGTCTCCACTGTGTTGTTGACACTGTGTTTATCTCTGACCAAATACAGCACGGGACTGCTCACGATGAGGGTGGAAAGTTCCAGCATCATCATGTTTGGCAAGTTTGGGTCACTTTTCGTTGTGTATTTGTGCTTGGACGGCCAAAAGCAGAGGACTAAACATTTAGCCCCTGACACGGGCAGGCCTGTGACTCATCTTGTTGATAGGCCCAGGGACAGAGGGAAAGACAGATGGATGGAAAACAGCAAGACGGGCGGAGGGGGAGGGGGGTGCGATAGATACTGTAGGTTTTGGGAAAGGAGGGAGGAAGAGAAAACAAGGATCATGTGTTTACCAGAGAGGCAAGAGAAAGAAGGAATGCATCTCTCGAGATGAGTCAATATTGTTGACAGCCTCCTCATTCTCCTCTTTCCATCATGACCAAACACCAGACAATGAGCAGCTTATCATACTGGCACTGCACAATAATCACACAATAGTCAATAACTCTGCACGCAGTAAAGTATCTCTTACCTTGCCACACAGATTACTGGAGGCAATATTTTGGGTTTCGGCATAATACAAGTTGTACTCTGCTGCTCTGTTATGTTTGGGTTATATATATAAGAAGTTGCGCAAAGATTGCCATTACGAAAGTGCATTAGTTCACTGTCCAAGAATTCCTATCATTCATCTGCCCATATGAGATGTTTGTGACCTTTGTGTTCTGGTATGTACCACACAAAACCCCCACAAACCTGCCAACACACACACAATATGCACACACAATGGACATGGCTCTGGTTGTTCTGTGCTAGTATGATTCACATTCAGCCTGTTCTCCCGAGTCTGTTCCCTCTGTGGAATAAAATGTCTCGGCCCTGACCACTCCGATTATTGCACTTTTAATTGGGACAAAGTCAAGGTTTGTGTTGCTTAAACAGAACAGTCCATTCTCGTTGATACTGGAGGTTTGCCACTTTCTCTTGCATAGGCACTCATCTCAAATTCAAATTACACTTACAGGGTCAGTTCACCCAAATTACAAACATGTTTACCTCTAGTGATATCTAGCCATGCAGAGAGTTTCAGGTTTTGAGACCACCCCAATCCAATCTAAGTCAATTGAATTTATTTTGTGGTGCTCAGAACATTTTGAGAAAATTTAAGAACATCTTTTTGTAGAAACAGTGTCCCTGTTGCTCAAGATAACCCATAAAATATTATGTCTACAGTTTTCATTGGGATGTTTTCTTTAGTAGAAAGTTGTTCCATTTAAAATTGTTCACAGTGAAACCTGTGGATTATCCAGAGTAACGGGGACACTGAATTTTTCTAAACTTAATTTTTCAAGGTTTGGAGTAGTGCAGATTTTAGAAATTGAATAGATCAACTATTTATGGGTTTTAGATTGCTGGTCAATCAAAACAAGCAATCTGAAAATGTCACTGTGGCCTCTGGAAAATTGCAATGGGCATTTTTCACAATTTTTTGACATTTCAAAAACTAAAACTATTAATAAATCAATTTGAGAAAAAAAAACATTTGACAGGGCAATGAATGAATGAAGATAATCTTGAGTTGCAGCCATAGTTTTGAGCACTGCAAATGAAATTCCATTCACGTCCATTGAATTGGGGTTGAGGCAGAAATGTCGGAGACACATCTCAAACATTGGGCTACTAAAAACAAAACATCTGTATGCCTTGAATCCACTAAGGGTAAGTGAGAAGATATGTTTCTTTGTCATCTGGATGAACGACCCTGTAAGGTACTGAGTTAAATGTTTAAAGAAGAGAATGTCATACAGGATTTGAGCATCAATAAACTGTTGAATTTTTAAGTATATGCTTTACTTTTCCATTGACCCATGGTTTGGCTTGCATCTTCATGTTTCCTGGCTGTCTGAAGTTTTGATGTATGTGAACCCTGCTGATATAACTGAACTCCCTCCTGTTTCTCCCAGCAGTCCTGAGGCTTCATGTCTTTATTTAAGCCTCACCTGGCCTCCGCACAAAAATGACACCCCTCCTATTCACACTTGGCTCTTCCTTCCTTCACCGGCCAAACCTTTTGATCTGTCCCTAACCAACCCTTTCACTCCCCGTCCCCCCCTCTCCCGCCATCAATATTTCATAAACGTACAGTGACAAATTTATTTGAATGCGGTCTCCGGCACGGACGCAGAGATGGATGGGCCGATCGGGGTGGTGGTGGGCTGGTGAGCGGCATGGTAGCGAGCAGCTTTACCGCATACATTAGTCACACGCTCGCAGACTGTTGGTGGAAGAGAGAGAGGGCCTGGGAGAGATAGTGTATGGGGGTTTGGAGAGAGGGGGGGGGGCATTGTGTGTGAACTGCATGCATGTCTATCAGAATGTGTTAGCGAGAGAGAGAGACAGAGAGAGGAGGGGGCTACTCGGAGAATTGAAGGAGTAAATTTATCATAGTTATGGCTTTCTAAGGCATCCATTTTCCTGTGGTCTGTTGACAGCTAGTAGTATCTGCATACCCCCCACCCCCACACACACACACACACACACACACACACACCCCACTTCCCCCACCACCCTGCGTGATTCACGGCACTGGGCTTCAACCTAACAGGCCTGGTTACACACTTCAGCGCCGGACACACATGAGCACAAACACACGAAACCTGAGATTTCTACTGACTCTCAATATTCTGTGATCAAATTTACTGTACGGGTCATTCCTCCTTCTCCTTTCAGCTACCACCGAGTCAAAGAACCAGTTTGCCACACTCAAACTCCTATGGTCAAAGATTGACATTAATTGGATGACAAAGTAAAATGATGTGCTTATTTATTTATTTGTTTTCATATGAGAAACGGCATTATTCAGATTGGCACAAGACTAATTCATTTTATTGATTAATCTATTTATTATTAAGTTTTTGCAAAAGGAATGGTAGACAGTACTTGTAGGTAGATAAAAAAAAAACAGGATAGAGGAAGAATAAAGGAACATGTGTATGCATAGAGGTGTGTTGACTGGGAATAAGATAATGAGTAAGATAAGATTATGATCGTTGCATTGTAAACAGTGGGCTGACTGTACCAATAACACATTTTTACACATTTTAAGTTGTTAAGATAGTTGAGTTATTGTCCAGAAGGATGAGTGAAAGCTTAGATAAACTGGTGTTTTTTGTTTTGTTTTGGTTTGACCTTGATAAATTTACAGAACAACTTAATGCCAGCTCTATGACTTGCCATGTTAGTCAAACAAGACTAAGTCTACAGCCACACAAGTGGCTCTGTCACACTCATTGTACAGAAAACTAAATTGTTAAATGAACCAATGTATTGGGCAATTTGAAATTTTGACCTGATGATGGTAATTGAAAAGTCAGGGGATTGCCAGAGTTCACAAAGACCATGCACCAGATTGCATGGTAATCCATCCAACAGTCAAGGCATGGATCACCAAAGTCAGCAGGTTTCGTCCTCTGGGGCCCATGAATGTCTTTACAAAATTTCAAGGTAAGTCATCAAATGTTTGTTGTTGAAATTCAGTCTGGGCTAAAGTGGTGGCCAGACCGACCGACCGACCGACCGTCATTGCTGTGCCCAGAGCCACGGCACTAGCTTAGCTAATGATTGCCATTTTACTATCACCCCATTTTCAGTTATATCTTGTTTGTTTAATTTGTAGTAGTGAAAGTGACAATTCGCCATTTTATGGGGGGTTATGTGCCAGACTATTTCTTGGTTAGGACCAGTAACCTCCTGGAGCAGCAATTGCCTGGCATGAATGATTGTCTCATTGGTACCTGAAGCAACAAGCCACCACCAACCTGGCATTTCTTTTCAGACTGAATGCTCATTGAGGTATTGACTGATACTGAGTGTGATAGGATGAGATGATGGAGAAAAACACCTGGCTGAGGAGAGTATGGACGGGGGACTGAACAGGGTAGAAACAGTTTAGTCCAGGCAGCGGTGGGACAGTTCACTGTGGCAGAGAGAGAGAAGGAAGCTAATTGTTATAATAATTATCATGACTGCTGGGAGAAGAGAGAGGAAACTGATTATACCCAAAGAGAGAGGGGAAGAGAGAGAGAAAGAGAGATTACCTGCCTGTGAGTAGACTGTCATTAACCTCACTTTCCCTCCCTCACACACTCTCCATCTTGCGCCGTCTCTCTTGTCCAGTGGAGTGCTAATCTATATCCAATTTTTCCCCTCGACTCTCCTGGACCACACTAATTGAAGGCAATCTGAACATGCTTCTAACAGACTCTCACGTCTCCCTCATCCTGAGCGTTTACCCACAGAGACACACCAGAACACCTGTACATATTACACACACACAACTACTGTCTGCTCTAACAAAAGTCGTGATTCAATAAACGTATTTTGAAGTACACAGGAATAAAACTTCCTCAACTGCGCAAAAACGGTTTGAGGTGTTGATGCGCTAAATTGGATATGAAAACGCCTTTGCCGAATAAGTTCTGACATAGAGAACATTTAACTCACATGACTGATCAGCTGTTTCTGCTGAACCATTCCACATAATTTGTCTTTGTCTCCAGGCAGCATGAAACATGGCCAATAGTAGCTGACGTGAAAGTTCCTGAGGACGTCTACATTTTATCTCCAGTAGATGGCTTAGATGGCCAAGGCAACTTGTTTTGTTTTTGGTTCGTAACCTCTACTTCTTCTACTCTGATTACTGGCGGATTACAGCAATGGGTAAAGCGTAGCCTATACTGCCAACTTCTGACGACACTATGCTTTGCAACAAGCCTGGTTTATTCGCTTCAATGTTTGCTTAAAATTTGCTTGACGATTGAATGAAAACACGGCTACTGAGTGCAGAATATATGCAGCCATTACGCCTCCAGAAAGTTGACCACCAATTAACAACAGTGTCAGAGACATAGATACCAGGGAAGTCTCCTTCCTGTGCTGTAGGCTCATATGTTTCACAATACAAGATGAATACAGTAGGAGACGACAAAACATATTTCACAGCATTTTAGGCTTTGTTTTAAAAAAAAAAAAAAAAATGGCACCTGCAAACACACATCAACTTCAAACCACCATCCCAATATGTACAATATAAAGCTATATTTAGATACAAGGGTGTTCACCCACTCTACAGCTGAAGACCTGCATCTTATGAAGATATATCAGTTTACCATATTTAATATAAACACCAGTGTCTGGGGTCCCATAAGGGTTAGTTAATACACTGTCATAAAGGCATAATAGAGGTGCGGTGTGATCACAATAAGGGCGATTATATTAAAGTCTGAGAATAATGACTGATATCTGACAGAGTCTGCAGAAAAAACCTGCTTTACATATGATTCAGAGTCATGGTGAAAGGACTCTAGTGAACTATGGGAAAGGGTGACTCACGCAATGTCACGCAGTTCCCTCAACCTCACTCTTCTAGAAGAATGAACACAAATTGGTCTAACATAAGTTATATCTGGTGCTCTGGCAACTTGATAACTGTAAACATATGCACTGTGTGGCACACATACCCACAAACACAACCTTTCCTTTTATCATCAAACTAAGTGCTTCACAGCTAAGTCCATGGCAACAATAGAAAATAACGTAATTAGAGGTATAACTAGGTAGGTGAATACTTGGAAACGAGACATCAATAAAAGATGAAAACAGTAAATATAATTTTCACTTCAAGCAACTACATTATAATTGCTACAGGTTTAGGATGGAAACACCTGAATTTAACATCCCAGGGATAAAAATAAAGTTTCTTGGACAATTAGCTATTTTTCCTGTTAATCCATGGAATAACTTTTGATGATTGATTCATGACAAAATGCCTATCCAGTTGTGCTGTGGCCTGTCTTTTATGGGAAACTATTCAAAGATGAACCTGTAAAAGACAAATTCTACAATGGTGCTAATCTCTCCAAGATTAAACTGAAATCCAAACAACTTGCACTCTGTTCTTCTTCTACGAAGGTCTGAAGCACCACATTACAATAATGTAATAACATAAAATGGAAAATTAACTGTAAAGAAACAGCAACTACTTTCTGGTCAGCACTAGGTTGAATAGATTCCTATCAAATCATTTTCAAATGCAACAACTAGCTCCTCTACGATAATTATCACAGCAAACAGAATAAGCGCCGCTTGATGAAACTGGACTGAACAAAAGGGACATACATTTAAAAATGCATTTACATTTCTATATATTCACTGAACTTAATATAGTACTATACTACAACCAGGAGCAAAACATGTTTAAAAGGCTAATTACAGTAAATAGCAACTGCAAGCATCATCTTGTGTTTTCTGACAAAAAAAAGTGACTCACACATAACGCTCAACGATGTTCAGCTCAAGCCTCACATTGAAAACTACAGAAGATGCTAGAAATGCTTACAAAGAGGAGTCATTTCTCTTTATAACCAAGCTACTGAAGATCACAGCTTAAGAGAACATATTCTCATCAAATAAGATTATACTTATTATTTATAAAAGGAAAATTCGGTCACAACACAAAAAAACCATCAGAATTCTGTTACAGAACAATTAAATTACTATTGTTTCTTGTCAATTATCTGTCTACTTAGATCTTCCAACAGTTATTTAATTACAGCTGGAATTACTAGGTAATGTTAGTTCTACAAAGTATTACTTAGTGGGTAAATTTATAGAAATTAAAGAGGCAGTGAAGGGAAGGGCTGCACACAGATATTATCACCCATCCCAACTGATATAATTGAGAGAAAGAGTGAAATACAGAGAAAGAAAGACAACAGAAAGAGGTAGACAAAGAAAGAGGTAGCCTGTGTGCCTTGGTGTAATTAGAGCACAAGAAAACAACCACTGTGCTGGGAAATTAACTAAACACACACGCACACACTCACAGTAGCTGGACCACTGAGGATAGACCGCCCTCTACTGACGGACCAGAAAAGGTCAGAAGCACCTCCAACTCTTTTCTAGAACCCAAAACACACGAGGCTTAGGACAAATAGATAAAATTATTATTTTTTTAAAAGGTTACTTTCTAAGGGCAACCACAGTGATAAAAAAAAATGTCTTGGACAGCAGATGAATGGAAATGCTCTTAATCTGAAATAAATCTTCAAAAGTAATTTAACTCTGGATTCTAGTTTGTTCCTGAGTTCAAAATGTTGCTTAGTTTTACTTTTGATCTAAATATTTCTCCCAAATATTGTAGCCAGACGTGTAAGGTGTTGACATGTTTTGGGCTTATACTGAATAGTGAAATGTTCAGGAAGACTAAGAGTGACAAACGGGATCGAGTTAATTTATCATATTTACCATTTTTTCCACAGTGGGTACATCACGCAGTATTTTATCATCACCTTGTTGTTAAGTTTCTATTTGCCAAGCACAGAGTGGCTGTGTCTGTTATTTTTATTGTCAAATAACCTCATTGTGGGACACGGCAGGGACGGCCAAGTGGCACAGACTGCCAACTGTTGACTGTGAGTGTGACACTGAGAGAGGATGGATGGACATATGTGTTCTTCCTGGACATACTGCTGCATCCCCTCACACCTCTGCTTGTGATGATGAGGCGATGGTGTGACCGCTCGGGTGCCAGAAGATGCAGGGAGCATTGGGAGTGTTGTGTGGCGGTGGAACGGGTGGCTTTAGGGTGGGGTGGGGTCTTGAGAGGGAAAGCATATCGAGAGAGGTGAGGGAAATGTGTGGGTGAGAAACAAACTTCATCTTACACTAATACTGACACATGGGCCTTTAACATTAGGACGTGCGTAAGAGCACTTCTGGCTGCACTTTTTTTTTTTGTTTACACTTCCTGCTATAAGGGGGATATTGCCATCACTGGTAAATGCACAGATTCAATACCAAGGCCCTGGTGAGTACATGTGAGAGTGTGTGTGTGTGCAGGCATGCACGTGTCATGTTCAAGTGTGTGTGCGTGTGCAAATCGATATGAGGCGTCATCGCGGGTTCTCTGCTCGTCTGAGAAAATCACACTTCGTGCTTGCTTCCAACCCCCTGCCAGGGACAAGACCTGCTGACAGCACCGCATTGTTATTTCTTCATGTTTGTCAAATGTGGCGTCTCGATGCACACTCACACACACACACAGATGTTGTCAGCAGTTCCCATCTTTTCAGACACCTCTCACTCCCAAGTGAGACAGAGTTTGTCAACTCGGTGCAGACAGCCCCCCTGGAATCCACACACTCTGTTTCACAGTCCCATCTCAAAACTACCGACTTTCTTTCTAATTAATTTCTTAAAACGACTCTTCGCTCTGTTAAACTTTTCTTTCGTTTGAGAGTGAGGGTTTACCACCAGTAATGGCAAAATTTCAACAACGTTAAAAAGAGGAGTGCATTGGATCACCACAGGAGCTCTTTTAGCACAAAAGCTTTGCAAGCACACACTTTAAGAAAAAACACACACGCATACACACACTCACAGGGTGGAGGAGTATCGTCAGTCCACCTGCGCTCAGACAGGCTACCTCCTGTTCCTCCTGCCTGCAGCAGGCTGGCCCACCGCTTGTGTCTCCGTCTGCAAGCAGCCGCCTTTTCCAGCTCAGCAGCTGAGAAAGTGCCAATCCCACAGTTTAAAGGCCCCACTGGCCCTGCCAGCATGATAGATAGTTTAGAAATGAGGACGCGTGTTTAAAAAAGAGAAGAGGAGAGGGGGAAGAGAGGGAGGAAGAGAGAAAAAAGGCACGCAGCAGCAGCTGTCAGACAACACAAAGCCCAAGCTTCCATGACCAGGCGCTTAACAGAGAAAAAATAAAAGAGAGGGACTTCTGAGAGGTGAGGCCTAAGCTGACAGGTATGAAGTAGGAGAAGACTCAAATGGATGAGAAGATAAAGACATGCAAATACAAAGTGCTTGGCAGATGAAGAGATTAGATTACAGAGGGTAGATGACAGAGAGGGGGCCCCAGCAGTTCTCTACAACCAGTACATTTACACACACACAGCAGCCTGCTTGCAGTAGTTTAAAATAGATTAAGATTAAGTAGCAGTTGACAAATACTTCATAAGGTCTGTTTGATCTGGTTAATGTCTGGAAGGATACGTGTTAGCTTACAAAAACTGACATTAATTGGTGTTTAATATTATTTTCTTTGGAATATACAGAGCACCACAACACATATGATGTTACTTGAAATGCTAGATGTAACATCAAACCTGCTGTCACTGCCCTGTTCTTTCTCCCACCACTCAAACATCACTTTGCATCCGTTCGAGCAAAACATAGTCGTACAAAAAACTGATGAGTAATCAAAGTCTGTTAACGGAGTTATGTTTACTCCAATTTTAACATCAATCTGTGGAAGATAATGATGTTCCCGTGACATCTGCAATAATCAGAATACTTCATTAATCTGGTTAGAATGAAATGATTAGAGTGCATGTAAATGGACATGATTGACATGTATGTGTTAATGCCATATGTACAGTACATGGTTATTAGCAGGTTGTTTGAGGTGTCACCTCTGTCTGGGTAATCTTGACAGACTGTCAAATTGACTCCTAATGTTCACACCTCCTTCAAACCCTCCCAGCTCCCTCGTGTACACACACACACACACACACACATCTACACACACACACACACAGATTCAACAGGTGGGACCACACTAAAAACCTGTGATATGGTACAGTCATGCATATTAGTTGACACACTGTTGAGATTAAAAAACAAATTTTCCTCACCCTTCTCTACCACATCCCAACACTACACCCCTCTCTCTGCTTTTTCCCGTGCTCCCTTCTCTCGGTGAGCAGCGTAAATGCGGTCAAATGGGCTGTAATTCAGGCCCCAGCGAGTTGGGCTCCATTTGCAGATATGTATATGCCTTCTTCTTCCCCATCGCTCTCACAGGGGCCCTGCCTAACACTTATTAAACAGATCTTAAGAACATCTCCATTCATCATTGCCACCTCGCTCATGCATCAATGCTTCTGTGTGTGCGTGCATGTGTGTATATATGTGTGTGTGCGTGTGTCTGTGGCCCCGAGAGGCCTGCTGTCGGTTCAGAGAGGGGGTGATGTAGGAAGATTAATACTGGTGTGACGGCAAAACCATGCCAGGGAGGAAGGGTCACTCATTACCCATCTGACCAGCCATCTCCAGCCCAAACACATAAAAGAAAGCGCACACACAAACACACACACAGATGGCAGCTGCAATAAGACGCTTCTGTAAACTTTTCTCTCTTAATTCACCGTCCCCTTTTCCTGCTTTTGTTAACTTTGTCCACACTTTCCTCTCCTCCTTTTCCTGTTTGTCTTTGGCCTGCCTCTCAGATTTTATCAGGACTGATGAAATATATCACTATAGCCTTGTTAAGTTTAGGGGAAAATGCCTACTGTATAAAATGAATTGACTGTCTCCAGCTGAGGGTGGAGGATGTATGGACAGGGAGGAGATGGGATGTGATGGAGACAGGAGAGGGGTCAAATACTGCAATTACCGCCCAATTGATTTCCATTGGGGTGATGGAGAGAATAAGTGTTACTCCGTCAATGTTCACTCAACCTGGCAGATGATCCTCCTCTGAGGAAGAGGAAGAGAGGAGGGAGAGAAAGAGTTAATCCTTCTACAAGTCCACTCATTCATTAAGTTTTTGAATATGTTTATTTGTGTATTCATTCATTCAAGTTGCAGTTGATGATCTATAACAGTGCAAATCATAATAAGCCTAAAATATCTGGACTATGTTTCTTTTAGCAATATTTGCATGCACCTCTCTGGACATTACCTCAGCTGGGCAAACTGTGCAGCAATAAGCCTGAAACCACAGCTGAAAATGTCAGTCCTACCATGTCATTTAGTCTCATTTAGGAATTTTCTTAAATCTGTTAATGGGTTACGATAATGACACTGTACCCTGTGCAATTTCCCATGTTTCAGGATACTGTTTTTTTTATATACATAATTTTAAATATCCTGAAACCAGACAGAACAAAACTGATCTCTGTACTATTAAGGAAATTACACTTGATTCTAGAAGAGTAGAAATGTGGAAAAATTATCTCACCCCACTGGCACTGGTAAAAATGCGATTTTAGGACTTTAAAAAATGGGTTGGGAAGGAGGAGGGGGATTTTTTTTGCAGTGAGAGGAAAAGAGGAATATTTAGAAGATGGAGGGGAGCGATGGTGCTATCAAGCCAGGCTCGTGCTTTCTCTGAGGTTTTACAGAAGGTACTCAGACAGGCTATCATAAAGTGAGTGAGTGTGAGCAGGTCCCACATACACCACCAAGGCTCCCTGTGAAAAAAAAAAAAAAACTACAACCCACACACACACCCCACCACTCCTCTCCTCTCAACTCCTCTATTTTCTGTCATATCCTCACTCTTCCTCTCCGCTCTGTTGTCCAAGTTTCTCTTATAGTCCTTTTCTTTCCCCCTGAGTTTCCCTCTCTTCTCTTCTGTTTTGCCCCCCCCCCCCCCCTGTCTCCTTTCTTAAGAGCCAGACTGTGGTCTGTCGATAGAATCAGTGGAAAACTGTTTGGAAACCCAAACCTCAGTGAAATTATTTGATTACAACCTCCCATTACTTGCTGGTTTGGAGGCATTAGAAGCTCGCTGAGAAGTAATGATTTCCATTTTGTGTTGTGAGTTGTAATACAATATTGGCTGTGGTTTCTTTCCAAGGACAGCGTGTAACAGTTGCTTGATTTTTCGGCTGTTTGGACATTTTTAAATTGACATTATCTACATGGAAATACAGATAGAGTTGAATGGGTGAAAGAAAAGAAAATATGATAGAGTCGCGCCACTGTTACCCAAAAATGGAAAACTTGCGTAATTATTGACCAAACTGCCTAAATTATCCCGCTCGCCAAACCAAACTTAATTCTGATCCTATGGGGAAAGTATGAGTTAGTCGGCAGCAGTTGACTAATTAGTCAAAAGTCAGAGAATTATGACCCTGCAGAACAACAGGAGAGAGAAGAGAACTAATTAAGGCTACCTTGTCTCTCACCGGCAATTAAAAAACAACAAAGCTCGGCAAATTTGCACCCCAAATCTCTCTGTCTCTTTGTCTTTGCCTCTCAAACTATCTAGACCCAATTTATCCTTTTCATTCATCTCCAGAAAAATGTGTTCCATGATTTTTATGTCAATAAAGGTTATGAAACTCACAATGCCATGGCAAAGGAGTGTGGGACGTGAGAGACTTATATAAAAGGATTCTGAGAATAGGAAGAGAGGTTAGAGGAGGAGAGGATGAGGTGAGCTTGATGACGTAGTTCATCTGGTAGCGGGGAGATATTTACAGGAGGTGTTTGTATACGTGCATATACAGTAGCGTTTGTGTGTGTATATTAACACACTCGTTTGTGTGTCTACGTATATGTGAGCATGCATGTGTGTGTGTGTGTGTGTGTGTGTGTGTGTGTGTGTGTGTGTGTGTGTGTGTGTGTGTGTGTGTGTGATTGGGCTGTTTGGCAGGTAGAAGGCTGTGAGTGCAGCCTGTCACAGCCCAGCCCTGATTACTCTGCACCATTCATCAAAGTGTCACCTCCCTGACAGCCGCTAATAAATATACTGCCACAGACCCCCACTCGCACCTGGCAGCGCACCACACTCACACACACGCACCATACCCCCCTCACCCCCATATACACACACACACACACACACAAACACACTGATACTGCCACCCCCAGCACCCCGATGCAGCACCAAACACAGCTCGAACAGCAACACATCCTAGAGCTCATTTGCTAATTGCTGCATTTCCCATCAATTCTGTTTCTGTCTTCTTCAATGTTAACAGGAGCGAGAGGATTTAAATAAATTAATGAATTATATAAATAACCAATGGGGAAACATGTTACATTACTTCCCTCCATGTCTTTTTGCCCCGTACTTTTTACTGTCATGCTACGACATGATATATCTTCCTCGTTTTTAATTGTAAGCACACACACACACACACATACACAAAGAAACGCACACACAAAAGCTTCTTTTTTCTAGCAAGGCTTAATGGACTGATGTTTAATGCACTGTGTCCCAGCTGTTCCACTTTTTGCTTGAAAACTTCTGTGCATTTCTCCGCGCTTTCTGTATCACACATTCCAACTAAATTGTTTTTGCTCTCATGTTTCTGTATCAATATATCTTAGTCCCAGCCATCGAAGTTATTGCAGTTCAAACATCTGAAACAATTTTACAGCGTATGGTATTGCAGTGTTTCAACAGGCCGCAAAAAAAGCAGAGATCGGTGCCTCAAAAATGTGCATTTGCATGTAATTGCTGGTTTGCTTTCCCTTCTTTTACTTCATTTGTAGTCAGTGTGGAACACACACCCATGTGGTCATCTTCTCTCTGTTTGTCTATGATTAGGCAGTATGTGACTGCTGTAATGATTTGCTCTCTTACTGTAAGAGCAGCCTCTCATCTCCGACTCCTGTCATGGCTCCGGCAGATGCTCCCCAGCTCCCCCTGTTGGGAGACAGATGAAGCATGTGACTCATCAGGGCTGTGTGAGAGAGTGAGCGTGTGTGTGTGTTACACAATGCGTGGGACTACGGTGATCTGGTGGCGGAAGCGTGGATATCGGTATATCCTGCGCTGGAAGGTGTCCTTGCCAAGCTGTGCGTGTGTTTGTGTGTGTCTGTGGGCGAGTGTGTGTGTGTGTGTGTGTGTGTGTGTGTGTGTGTGTGTGTGTGTGTGTGTGTGTGTGGACATGAGGCTGTGGGCATGCTGCGCTGGCAGATGGCATTACTGCATTGCCGGGCCACCCTGGCTAACAGGGGGAGGACAGGGAGAAGGTGGGAAAGGAGGAGGAGACGGGATGTGAGTCAAAGAGAGGGATGGGTGAGGATGGTTGTAAAAATGAAAACTGTGAAGGGGGAGTAAGCAGTGGGTGAGGAAAGGGTTGAACGCATGAGTTATTACAAGGAAGATAGGGTTGATGAGGTGATGAATGAATGCATGAAGGGGATGAGTAGAGGACAGGGAAGCAGTCCTGCCAAGCACCACCAACTCTTCACCTTGCTGCCCAATTCCTCCTCCCACACACTTTAACACTAAAAACTAAACTTTTTCAAATACTATAGTCATATTATTCCATTCTTATAATTCTGCTCCTCCAAGCGCAATTCTGTGGTGGTCAGTGTTGCCAGCTGCGCTCCAGTGTGTGCTGTGTGCATATGTGTGTGTGTGTGTGTGTGTGTGTGTGTGTGTGTGTGTGTGTGTGTGTGTGTGTGTGTGTGTGTGTGTGTCTGTGTGTGTTGGCGTGCGCTGCATGCCTGCTGGGCAGCAGGGCTGGGCCAGGTGTGGAGTGGGAGCAGTGGGAAGATTGGGAACAGTGGGCCTGTTAATTAGAGAGGGGTGATTAATGGGACAGCAGAGAAGGAGCACTGTGTTAGGGAGGAGAGATGAAGGAAGGTGGGAGGGGTTGAGGGGAGAAGGCAGGTGGGGGTGTGGAGGGAGGGGAGGTAAACTGTTTGGGAAAGGGGGGAATATGTGATCATGTTAAAATGATGAACATTTAAAAACTTAAAGCCAGTTGCCTCAGTCGGTACTCCAAATACAAAATCTGCGCTGTCCACAGCATGTCATATGCTGCAGAGAGTTTTTAATCCATGCATGTGTGCTTGTGTGCATCTTTGGTGACGTCTGCCTTGGGATCCTGTGTGTTATTGAGATGTAAGAAGTGGCGTTGTGACAAACACTCCTCAGGGGATGTGGCGTGTAAACACCAATCATTTGGCAGATGTGCTGTGAGCAAATTGGCAGTGTATTCCCCGCGGCCAAGCCACACACCATTATCAGGATTGAGACTAATCGCGTGCCGCCTCCCATATGAGGAGCAATTAATTTACACCGAATCAAACTGCAAGAGAACAGAGAGAGGAGCGGAAAAGGTAGTAGAGGAGACTGAGCGATGGAAGAAGAAAAGAGTGGTGGTTTGTGAAGCAGGAGAGAGAAGCCGGGGTAAATGAGAGAGGATAAGTTTGTGTGTAGTTTGATACATTTTCACTGGGATCAAAACACACGGAAAAATAAATGCTGCTTTTAGTTTTGCTTTCAGACTTACTCATAGAATACAATCAGGTTTTTAACTAGGATAAACTTTCTACAAAAGCTCACAGAGATGAGAATAAATGACGAATGAGGAAGGCAGGACGGGGACCTGGAGTGCAAAAGCAAGAGAAAACTGACTTGAGAGGGCGTCCTGTGAAGCAGCCGAACATTTATAAATGTATTTCCACAAAGATTTGACACCGTGATAGTTTTACACTATCTGTATTTCTAGAAAAATGACACTTACAAGGAATCATTAATGTGAGGCTTCCCCATCCTCACCTCAGTCCAGTCGTGAGGCATTGTAGTGGAGAGCCTGCACAGCCAGACGCCAAGCCATTATTTCCTGTCTGATTGCTCTGCGGCCAGTGCGATTAAGGAAGAAGACTAAAAGGTAATTTTTCACTATGATGGACAGAAGGAGAGAGAAAAGTAGAGCTGGTCTCGGTTTAATCTCCTGCAGATGGAGGGAGTGAGGGAGGGACAGCAGCGAGAGGAGGGAAGCCATCGTTTCCAGGGATACAGTACCTAAATTAATCATTCGGCCTGATGGCCTTTTGGATAAGATAAGTAGCATTATAATAAGGAAGGCCATATAAAAGACCAGACAGAGCTGACAAGCCAAGGGAAACTATTCAAAGTGTCTCTTTCTCTCTCTTATACACACATACACTGTAAAGATCGGTCATTTAACCTTCTTTATTATTCCAGTGAAATAATTTTACCCCATCGTAGGGCAGTTTTTTGTGAGTGAAAAGACAGAAGGGAAGAATGATGGAGGCCGAGGACAACAAAGGGGGGGGCAGGAAAGAGTCAGAGCAGAAGAGATGTTTTTGAAAGCTCCTATAATTCATCACTTTGTCACAGGAAAGCCAGGTTGTGTACCTAATTCTAAGTGGTGATCACAACTTCACAGAGGAGGTGTAGCCCAGTGTGTTTGTCAACTTTGTGGAAGATTTATTTCAGATACCATAAAGTGCCAGAGACGATCTGCTCGGGTGAAGAGAAAGGCGAAAAGCAGCTATAGTCATAAAGCAAATGTTCAGAAAAATCTAAAGTGCTGCTGGTATATGAGCAGGTATTTACACTCTTTGTGGTGTTCGAAGGCAACATGCACAAGTGTGCGAAATCATTTTGGCACATACAGTGCATTAAGGGCTACAACTACTATTTTCATAATCAAACATTTTGTTAATTATTCATCTAGTCTATTAAATCCACCACAATTTCCCAAAACCCCATGGAGATCTCTTCGAATTGCTTTTTTTTGACTGATCAACATTCCAAAACCAAAAGATATTCAGTTTACAATGATACAAAACAGAGAAAATCAGCAAATCTTTGAGAAGCTGAATCCAGATAATGTTTTTATTCAATCTGTCAATCGACTAATTGGTTAATCTACTCATAGTTTCAGCATTATGTATGTTAAAAGTGTGCTACATGCATTGAGGCAAAATGATTTGTACATGCTGTGATGAGAGATTTAAATTTTCAACAATCATTACTCATCAGTGGCTTAAAAACTTCAAACTGGATTAAGATGAATCAGTCGAGTCAGTTGCTTTTCAGATGGATTTGGTGATTGATTACGAGCCTTAACATCAGTATGTGCTCTGCTCAGCATCGTCATTACTAAATATGCTTGAAATCAACTCTGTTTTGTTAATACATTAATATCTTTTATCACCAACAGACACCAACACCTTTCCTCTCAGTGCTGTCCTGGCAACTTAACCGGAGAAAGAGGTTTATCAGCTTGTTATGTCAATCCCTGCTACCCCCTGCTTTGAAGTTTTTAGCTTTGTGTGTGTAGTGTGTGCGTGTGTGTGTTTGAGCACTTGTGCGTATCAGCATACTCTTGAATAGAGTCAGTCGGCTCTCTTGCAGTCCCAGCTTTGCTCCCATTGAGTGATTGTGTGTGTGCGTTACCCGCAGAGCAAACATGTTAGTTCGTCTGTTCTCACAGTGGGCAAACAGCGAAGGGGGCTCATGAGCGGTGTTAATGGGGAGAAGAAGGAGCGGGGTAAAGGGTAGATTCGGGAGGCAGCACATGGAGGTGAGAGACGGGATAGGGGTTATTATTTAATGCGGAGCAAGACTTGCATCAGTGCTTAATGCAGGTGATTGCTGGAGTTTATGTGTGTCATGCAGAAGCAGAAGTGGGTATACATCTATGCATGGGTGCGTGTGTGTGTGTGTGTGTGTCTGTGTGTGTGTGTGTGTGTGTGTGTATGTGTGTAGGGGCCACAGGGCAACCTCGGAGAAACTCCACTAATTGCGACCACTGGGTTTTACCTGAGGGTCTTCTCTGGCTAATATCATTAGCTAATCTGCTGTGTGTTGTCCCCCTTGCCCTTTCTGTCAGAGCGCCCCGCTCTAGCAGCACAACCAGCGGCATCCAACCCCCCCCTTCAAAAAAAAAAAAAAAACCCCACTTACACCTCATGCCTGCTTCCCAGAGCCCAATGCAGACTGCTGAGTCCGGGCTTGTGCTGCTGGAAGGGCCCTGCATCTGGGCTCCACTGACAAAGAAGATTAATACCTCAGCCACACACACACACACACAAGCATGGGCATACTCGCAAATATTCGCGCCCACGCAGCAAGGTACCCTTGTGGATCCTCTTCAAATGCACAGAAACACACACATACATTCCAACCTCAATCAAAACCAAAAACAGAGGGAATCGGTGCATTCCACCCTCCCGCCACCCATACTCCCTCCTTCATCCTGCCCCCGTTTCTCCAGGCTGTGGACCACTCCAAGTCTGCCTCCCCATTTCCCCATTTCCCCTCCGCACCCCCCACCCCACTTTAAATAGAATCTCCAGGCCACAGAAAAACAACTTTCTGCTGATGCGACTACTCCTTCATCCTTCCCATCTTTCCCCTCTTCCTCCCACTCCCATCACACACCTATGGTTATGGAGAGAGCACGGCTGAACAAGAGCCCTGAGCTCTGATGCAGATGTTGTATCTTAGTGGGCTGCAGCGTGCTCCTGATGCCCCCTGTGGGTCCACAAGGCAAACATGCTCTCACAAGTCTGTTTCACTTAAAACCAACTGCATCCGTCTTGTCACCCGGTTCAAAGTAATAACACCTCAGTGAAGCACAAGAGTATGGCTAAATGAAAAAGAATCAATAAAGTTTGAATTAAGGAAATCATTTACTGTATTTTACTGTAAGAATAGAATGCCCTGTTAAGTTCCCAAAACTTCCAGACACTGATGTCCAGCTGACCCCATATCTGTTTCAGGGACTTAAATGAGAAACTGCTAACACGATAGCACCTAAAATAGCCCTCTGAGAAAGGCGAAAAGGCAAAGGGGAAGCACAGAAGAACTGGTGAGGAAAAAGAGGAGAGGGTTATTTCCAGATGTGAATTATTTCTATACCTCACCTCTGTGTGTTCATAGTGGAAACTCCCCAGGATTCCCCTGGGGGCTGCCAAATGAGTGCTTTGGCTCATAGGAGAAAGGGGAGAGGGGGGTCAAAGGGGCTAAAGGTGTTGACATAACCTCCATCTACCACATTCACCTGTGATGGCCGGCATGACTCAAGCACCACACCTGTCACTGGAGGCCAGGAGCGTGCGTGTGTGTGTGTGTGTGTGTGTGTGTGTGTGTGTGTGTGTGTGTGTGTGTGTGTGTGTGTGTGTGTGTGTGTGTGTGTGTGTGTGTGTGTGTGTGGAAATGTGTGAATTTGAGTTGGACAAAAATGTGTGCAACAGAGTGAAAAGGAGGGGGAGGATGTAAAACGACAGAGAGAGAGAGAGAAAGGGAAAGAGAGAGGCAAATGAATGGAAAAAAATATCTGACCGTATAGCGTTAGAGCAAAGGATCAGATAAAAGAGTGATCACTTAGGCAGGGACTACTCTGGCACATCTCCGCACGCTTCCCCGTGTCAGCACGTTGGCTGCTTGTCCACAGAAAGAGAGAGCGACAGAGAGACTGAGACAGAAAGATAGAGGAGAATCTACATCTGCGCAGAAACCAAAAAGCTGTCAGGAAAAGACGCAAACGGAAGAGGGTGACGAAGCCGCGGTCCTGGGGAAGTTGACGGCCCAACTGCTCATCCACACGCTACACGTCAAACAGAAGATGGTGATACAGGTGAGTGACACTTAACTAAATAAACAGAAACAACCAGCATAAGAAAATTTAAGTGTTGGACACAAAAAATATACGAAAAGGCCAGACCTTCACATCAATTAAAAATGAGAAGAATCCAGGTAAAATATTTAAAAGAAAGAGAGGGAGATGCCATTTGAAGAACTAGTGTGTGCATGTAAAACTACACATACACATACACACACACACACGCACTCAAAGACTGACGATGCACATCCTGGCCTAGGTATCTGAGAATCACACACAGTAAATGCCAGTGCAGTGTTGATGCTGAGAGATAATAAATATCGCTCGTAATGTATTTGCTTTTTCTTTTTTTTTAACTGCTTTTCTATTACTATAATGGAGAGCTCTCTCTCTTATCATACCAGTATACAACATCACTTGTATCGTTTTAAATACGTTTTCATTCAATTGTGTCAAAAGAAATTCACAAGTTCTAGATCATACGTTTCTTTCCTCCTAAGATTTACTGTATGAAATAAAATCTTAAATTAGAATAACTGATACTTGACTCCAATACCTATCTCGTATGTTACGCAATTCATAATAAGGGATTTTTTTAACCCATGTATCATTTTTTAATCTACATTTTATATACCGTAGTTCAATTTCATTCATGTGTGACTCATGCAACAGAGAGAGTTTACACAGAAATAGCAACAAAAGTGGTTTAACTGATTTGACATCAGGCTTTATAGCTTCCATGAAAACATATCAAACTGTCTTTTAGACTGCGTGGGGGGAAAAAAGCAGAGAAAATATAGGTAATATCATTTAAACAAAAATAATAAAACACATTTACCATGTAATTTTACCATGAGTCATATTTCAATATCAGAATATAAAGGGGAACATTTGTGAGCATTATAAAAATGAATAACAACAGTGGGAAGTGTCATGATCAAACTTGTAATGTTGTTTGGGGTATATTGTAGGTGTATTCTTCCACTCTCTCCGCCCTATCAGACCGGCATTCCATGTCCTTATAAATAATTCATTTTTTAATCTGATTTCCCAGAGCGATTCTCAGTGTGTTAGTCACATATTCAATAACGGTGCGCGGTGAATAATCTGGCTGTGTGTTTCCGTGATTTTCCCCCATGTTCTGTGGAGGGAGGCGGAGGGGGTGGGGGGTCTGTCGGAGTCTGAAAGTGACTGTGGAGGAGGAGAGAAGAGGGAGAGGAGAGGAGAGGAGAGGAGAGATGAGGAGTCAGGTGCATCATCAGTCAACATCCCTACAGGTTGACAATGAACAGATGCATGCATTTCTACTACACATCCATGTTTAGGATTACTTGTCTCTGTCATCCGGAGCCTGAACATCAGCGCAGCGCTCCCTCACAGCCACACATCTGGAGGGCTGGGGATGACTTGTTCTATGATTAAACAATTTCTCAATTGACAGTGAGAGACGGGAAATGATCAAGTCCGAGGAAAATGTGAAAAACACAGGGCACTTGTATAAATATTTCTATCATTATATATTGTAAAAGAAGTCTTGCATGATCATACTTTGTCATTTCTCTAATTTTCTATTGTTAAGGATTTGAAGAGAAGTAAAAAAAATAAAAAAATAGGTGAATTTACATGAAAAATCTAAATAAGAAACACATAAAATGTCTTATTTTGCATAATTTAGAATTCCAATTCAGGGATTATTTCACAAAACTAAAAATGTGGAAAACAAAACATTTTACAAAACAAACAAAACAATTTATAGTGGAATAAAATTTATGAAGGAATTTGTCTTTAAAATACCTATAGGGGAAATATTCTAAAAAAATAGCTAAATATATTGTGGACATTTTTTCCCCAAAGTACCACAAACTTCAGAGAGTGACACAAATATTCGGAGTGGTGAAGGAGTGGAAATGCCTCGCAATACCATGCCACTGTCCTCAACCCTGTAGTGCCCTGGGCACTGTTCCTTCCAGCCACACTGTCTGGCCACAAACACACAGACAAACATGCAACTGCAGTTCACCGAGACGATTTCAATATGTTGCCGTTTTGTAGCTCTTTCTTTCAAAAATATGTATCTAATTTACGATCCTAATATGATATTTTTTTCAGCCGCAGGCAAGTGAATCCCACAACAATAGAGCTGGAGGTCAATGAGAGGGTTTGCACTGTGTCAATATACATAAAAGCCAATGCATCAGATGCCACAAAGATGGAAAATGCCACAACAAGAAACAGTGCGTCTAAACAGTGTGCCACAGCGGAGGAATGTGCACATGAACATCCATATGAATGTTGTGCTAAATCACAGCGCATTTCTGCTAAAGGCTGCATGATTGAATGACTGTCTGTAACCTAATCTTAGTAATGAACCCAACACGGCTGACACAGAGAGTTAATAGGTCTGGAAGCGGGGTGTTTTTTTACACACTGCTTTTAACTGTGTTGAAACTGAGAAGACGCATCTCAAACCTCCTGAAGTGTGTGCGTGCGTGTGTGTGTGTGTGTGTGTGTGTGTGTGTGTGTGTGTGTGTGTGTGTGTGTGTGTGTGCGAGCGACAGCAAAGGGACAAAAGCAGAGAGGGCAAAAAGTGCATCAATAAAGACAGAATTAGTGCATCTTACTAATTCTGAAACTGCCTAAGCAAGACTAAAATGATATCTCTCAAACATCCAATTAGTGCATTCACTTATGTCCACTCAGCAAGTTTGTTCATATTCGATGGCATTAAGTTACTAAATATGAAGTGATGGACCCAACTCCTGAAAAACCCTCATCTATTAACTCCATTATCATGCAGCTAACTAACTAAGTAACTAAGAAACTTAACCTCTGACCATTCAGTGACATAAACAGAGACACAGAGTTAATGATAAAGAGGTCTTGTGGCAGGATGTGGTGTGATTGTAACGGGAGAAAAGGAAGACTGACTCTTGGCTTCAAATTGGATCGCTCTCTGGACAGCAAGTGCACAACACATCCACATCTGCATGCACACACACACACACACACACACACACACACCTGGAGCTGTGAGCAGCATGAAACCTCAACAGTTGGCTGGACAAACCTTGAGCACCCCCTAGTGTTGTTTTTCCATAATCCACAGGGCCACAATGATCAACATAGAGAAATTAGTTTTTGACAATGACACACACACACACACACACACTTGCACACAAGTCAAAGTGCAGCAACACAAGGAAAGTATCATTCCTATATTAATAAGAAAAAAAAAACTTTCTTCAAAAGAGAAAACTGCATCACTTCATGTTTTCTCAACGCAGCACAGGGGGCATGACTTTCTCAAACATCTTTAATATTTTGGATTTTTGATCCAGCTAAGCAACAAATTATTATAAACTGCGAGAGAAGTTCGTGCTTTTTATGCAGCTTCCCACAGGCCATCACTTAAAATGTTCCTTGGTTCAATCCTGGGAGATGAGATTTGGATGATTTAATATGCACTTCCAACACATTTACTTATTTTTCGGCCAATAACATTTCTATAAATCAGTAGGTTACAGCACCCCAGACGAAGGCTGACCTGGGGTTTTTCTCTCGGGCTAGCAGGCAAAGATCCCAGGGTTTGGACGGTTGGGTGAGATCCGAAGCCTTGCCCGGCATCCAAAGCAAACCCTTGGCTAAAGCCTAATGTGTGTTTCCATCCAGGCTCATGTAAATGTTTGTGATTAAAAAGGGAGATATGAGAGCCGAGGCGTTTCTGCAATCTTGCACATCCTAATTTGGTACTGGGGGAGTTAACACACCTGCCAGCTTCCTGCTGACGAGGGCGATTTCTCAACTGTTGTTGTTTATGCCGTCAGTTTAAGGAGAGGCAAAGACAGTGAGAAAGGGAGAGAAGTCCGGGCTGGGCAAGGCAGAGCAAACACACACACACACACACACACACACACACACAATACACCCTATACACACACACAGATCCCTGGCTGCCAATAACAGGACATTCTAACATGAACATGAAAATGTTGACTGCTTGATGATTGATGGTAGTTATTTGTGGCTTTCTAACCCTCCTCTTTTGCCTCCACTCCCCCCCTTCCTCCTCTTTCTTCGTCTTCCTCCTCCTCTGCTCCATCTCATCTTTGTGCTGTTGCTCCCCTTCTCTCCCCCCCTCTCTCAGACAATGCGAACATGATTAATAATGTGTAATGTCGTGTAAGCGGCCTGCTGTCCATCATTCCTGCATGTCTGACATTCTGCACAACCTGAACTCGGAGGAAAGAGACTTGTGCTCCCGACGCTGAGTTTCAGGTGACGCGTCCAACTCAGGACACAAACCTGATCGAAATTAAATACGGTTATATGTAAATTATATAGTCATCCAGTAAAATATGAACTTCTAACAACTATATACCACATCTCTGAAGTGATTAACAATGCAAATACTTCTGTATTTGAGTATATTGTGCATTATAAGGCCCATGCACACATTTTGGTTGAGACAAAAACTTTTGAGTTTCACACTTTTTGTAAGAAAAGCTCGATTTTTCATCATGTATATCTATATTTAGATGTTGGTATGGGGACAGACATATAAATAAAGATGTGAATACGGAGACAAATGAATAAGTGGCAGTGTAGTTCTGGGTGTCTGCTATTACTGCCACACTGCCAGCTCCCCATCCATCACTTGCTAACACTCTGCGTCTGAGTGTGTGCATGTGTGTGTGTGTGTGTATGTGTGTGTCTGGAGGAGGAAGAGGAGGAGGATAAGGAGAGAGGAAGAGGAGAGGACATTGGAGGCCACAGTGCAAGTTCCTCATCCATCATTCTGTGAGACCAAACTTCAGAAGCAAAGGAAAGGGAGAGGGGAAAGGCAGAGAAGAGATGTTTTCTCAGAATGATTCTTTGCTTCCTTCCCCTTTTCCTCGAGTAATCAATGAGGCAAAACGATGCCTGCGTTGTTTCTACAGCACAGCCAGGAATTCCTCTGTTTCTTTGACTCACCCTCTTTGGCCAACATTCATCCTCTTTTCTGTCCGGCCCTCTTCTCTGTTCTTCCTTTGGTCGGTCTACAGGCAGAGAGAGGGGAGGGACGAAGAGAGAGCAAGAGGGAGGGAGGGGAGACAAGACAGGACAGGGCCTTTAGTCTAGAGATCATTACCTTTACATTATTAATGTATGGCCAAACCACAAAGGACATTCACAGACAATGAGGAAGAGAGTGACTGCTTCTCTGCTCTCTGCAGTGAAACGTATCAGGAAGGTAGATTTCTGAATTAAACTATGTGGTGTGCGCCCAAACTGACCACGTAAGACCACCACTGAACAGAGCATTCAGTGCAAAATGTTTCAATAAATGCTTTATAATATAATAATATCTATATAGTTCTATTATAAGAGCTGGGTTTCAAACATCAGTACTTTCATTGGACCAAAATGCGTCCATAAAAATGGCCATGTACCAAAAGCGGACCATGAAGGTTTGGTCAGATTTGTAATCTTATTCTTTGGTCGGAAAGTTCCGGGATACAAACATAATTTTGCCAATTGTAGACTATTTTATTTTGTCAAAGTTCTTGTTCGACTGATAGTGTTTATACAACATTAAACATTTGAGAAGTTTGACTTTCTGTTGTGTCTCGTCAACTTTGTTAAGTTTGTCATGTCCTGTTTTATTGTGTAGTAACTCTTTCCTCTCGTTTCAGACCCTGACTTCCTCCCTTTGTGTGATTTTCCCGCCAGTGTGATTGTCTACCCCGCCCCTGATTGTGTTCACCTGTTCTCCCCTACCTCATGTATTTATAGTCTGCGTCTCCCCTTGTCCTGTGCCAGTTCGTCTTGTTTTTGCTCGTCAACAGACCCCCAATCCAAGCGTGCCAGCAAATGCCCTCTTTGTCAGGTTTATTTTGTGTTCATGTTTATCCTCTTCGTGAGTGTTTTTTGTTGTACTTTTTATTATCCTCTTCGTGAGTGTTTTTGTTGTACTTTGATTATCCTCGTTGTGAGCGCTTTTTGTTTGATTATTGAAATACTTCAGTAAAACTGCTGTGGAACTTAAAATCTCTGGTCTCATGAGTCGTGCATTTGAGTCCGCCGGTCCTGTGTCAAAGTTCGTGACACTTTCTTTTGTTAAATGAAAAATATGTTAAATATGTGTACCGTTGGTATCAATAACAATTGGTATCATATTGGCGTTAGCACAGAATAATTCCAAATGATTACCAATCCTATTACTATAATCATTGTTATGATCATACATTTGTATAAAAAAAAATATGTAAAAAAAAAAATGGTACAAAGTAGTTATGGAGATATTTATTTTAGATATTTATCAAAAGATAAATATGTTTAAAAAACTATGTTGGCATTAAATAAAACAAGCTAAAAGGGGATAAATAATTAAAACAAATGTGTGAAAAATGTGTGCATGTGTGTGTGTGTGTGTGTGTGTGTGTGTGTTAGGCATAAAGCAGGTTTGGCAGACAATGTGGTGAAGCTGGGAGCAGAATTAAGGAGTGCGCTGTGTGTTTCATTAAATGCTCAATATATCTTGTGTTTTCTGGATCATTTAAGCCCCATTACAGAACAGTGGCACTGCTTTAATTTCTAAAGTGCCTTTCAAAAGGCGTCACCTCAGGCGCTTATTCCTGCTCTCTCTCTCACACACACACACGTATGCATACACATACATTTGCATGTATACATGCGCGTAAAGGCGTCTAGACACTTGCACGCACACAGATGCAAACATTTGTGCTAATGTGCAAAAAATGCAGGTGCCCACACACCTGCATATACACTCACACATACAGTAAATAAAGACAAACACAAAGCCTGTACTCTCCTATCTCCATTACCTCTCTGTATTCTTACATTTCATTTTAAAGCTTTATTTCTCTCGTTCTCTGCACTGTGCCTGCCTTTGTCCCTCTATGTGTCTTTCTGTGTAACAGATGACAACAGCCTTGCAGCGGCTGGGGCCGCTGTCTTGGCTGCTGGACCCATTTGACTTTCCAGCTTGGCCGGAGGATGAACCCCGGGACTAACTGGAGCCAAGGTCAGATTGTCTGTGTGTGTGTGTGTGTGTGTGTGTGTGTGTGTGTGTGTGTGTGTGTGTGTGTGTGTGTGTGTGTGTGTTTGTGTGTACACAGGGATGCATTGTCTATTTAGTTCAAGGTGTTAGTGCTGATGAAGACTGCATGCTTGGTTACAGTATATTCATGGTACTAAACGTTACAGGAAAAATCCTTCTGCGCATTTGCAAAATTTACTGAGTGCTTGCATGTGAAGGTATGTGAGAAGTGTGTGCTGAGCCAGCTGCAGATTGAAGGGAGGTGGAGGTAAGGGGAGTGTTGTTCAGAGCAATTGATACATTGCAAATAGAGTGGGCTTCCTGTCCGGGTTTTGTGGCTAAGGTGCTAAACGCTTCAGGAAACCAGATACACTTGCACATCCTCTAAAGAGATAGAGGGACAGGCTGGGAAGGTGGGGGAAACCAGGGGGTGGGAGGGAAAGAGGAAAAGAAAGGTAGACAAAGAGCCAGACACTCTGAGGGAAGTCTGCATTTTGTTTTCATCCCTCCAACTTTGTTGTACTACTGCAGCACTCCTATACCTCCCTATAATCTGAGATTATTCAAACCGCTGGCACTTCAGCAGCAGTGATGGCTGTTTGAAATCAAAGAAGGGTTCATTTCTCAGAGAATGCCTTTGTCGTTTGTTCTCCTTCTTCCTCTCTAATGAGATGGAATGTGGCTAAATTAGCAGCTGAGAGGCAAAGCTTCATTTACAAGACAATCAAATGATCCTTTACAAAACACACTCAATATGCATTAGACGTCGGCTTTGTGAATATAGGATGGCCTCCTTATGCACTCAAATGGGGAGGGGGTTTATTTGGATGTTACGCGGTGGTGAAAAATGCCAAACTGAAATCATCCATCACAATGCAATAAAAAGGCCTGCAGCGCTCTGAGTGGGTGAGAGGAGTGAGATGTTTGTATTGGCCCACTGGGTTTCCCTTTGTGAAGGAGGGAATGTGTAAATGAACGTGTAAATGTTAAAAAATGTTCTTTTTATTAGACGAATTGCATCATTAAATCACATTATAAAAACAAAAAATGCACCATTAATTTCCTCCCCAAACAGCCGTAAGTACACGTCTCTCTGTCCCTGTGCCCATCTCTGTGTACACCCATGGGGCGGCAATTCCAAAGCTATTCCATTCCATTATACAGATCAATCCGGTTGGGGAGATCTATGAACACATGTTTTGGGCTGGATGAGTCAGAGGACAAAAAAATAAATAAATAAATAACAACTTCCTAATTGTGAGTAGGCTTGTTTCAGCCAAACAGAGGTGCCAGCAAACAGGTAGTGTCTCCTTTCCACTTTTTGCCCTTTCTCCATCAGGACATGAAAGGTAGCATGAATAATAGATGAGGGAGGTGATGAGATCAATCAGAGGCTATCAGTCTGGGAGATAGGAGTGGACAGAGTAGGACGTAGGTCTGCACCGGACTAGAACAGCAGACCTGCTGTCAGAGATTGCAGCGAGAGGTGGAGATAAGCACTCTATAGAGTGGGGATAGCTCGACTGGAGAGGCCTGAGTGCAAATATATGTACAGAGAAGAATGAGAGGGATAGAAAACTGCTAGAGGCCCCAAAAACACACACAGAAGCATCTCATCATAAGCCTGCATCCACACCCATCCCTGCATGCATTGACCCCCCCGCACCTCTGCATCACACATTCCCACATCTGTGACAATGCCACCGCAGCATGACAAATGCAAACAAAAGGTTCACCTATTCATCACTGTAGCCAAGGGGGTGGGGCTAATTATACAACTGTGAAAATTATGACTTTCTGTTGTTTTGTTTGTCCTCTAAGAGATTACAATGCTGAGGATGGAGGTGTAGAAGGGGGGAAAAATTGCCTCGCAGCTTCTCTGTGAGAGGGCACATGAAGGCGTGGACGCACACACACAAATACAGCTTGTGTCCCTGTCGCCTTGTACCTCGTCTCTGCTTGCAGGCATGATTAATCCAGTGCAGAGTGGGAAGATTTTGACCCTAAACAGAAAAGTCCTGTTGAGGCTGCGAGAGGCACTGATTTATTTAGGTACAACGCTGTCCACATTAATTATCCCCGCGCAGGTGCAGGCCCAAATTCCTCTTCCCCCAGCTGTAGCCCTATGCTGTGATACACACACATACACACACACGCGCACACACAAATAAATAAATAAAGCAAACACATGCAGCCTGCCCCCATTGCCTTGCCAGGCTGTACTTATAGAGTCTGGGTGGCATAGAGAACACTGGTCGTCACAGCGGTGAAGGATTGCGCACCCAGATTTAGCACAAACGCAAATAACAAACCAATAGCAAACACAAATACATGCGCTCAGAGTTTGTCCTGGAGTGTTCGCTCATGCAGCACAGGTTTTCCTGCTTCCATTTCTTCTCTTTCTCTTCCTCGCACCCCACCAGTGAGTCCTTTACTTAAGTCGCCATACCACAATAGAAGAATACTCTACTACAAATGAAACTCCTGCATTTAAATATTTTATTATAGACTTAAAGGAGTTTTAGAGGATTAAACTCAGCTTTAAAAGAACCCTTCTGGAGCTACGTAACATTCTACTAAAGAATTTAATTAATCATTTTGAATGTAAAAATCTTAAATCTAAAAAGTAAGTAGCAACTACAGCAGTTAAATAATTGTAATTGAGTGAAAGTATGGTATTTCAGTATAAAATGTACTAGAGTAAAATCAAGTAAATGTACTTCCACCAAAACTTATCTTTCACTTTCTCCTCCCCTCTTACTTTCCTCCTTATCAGTTTTGTTGTGAAGTTACTGTCCCCAGGTGACACCAGGCTGGGAGTTACACCTGTGTTTGTCTCTGTGTGTGTGTGTGTGTGTGTGTGTGTGTGTGTGTGTGTGTGTGTGTGTGTGTGTGTGTGTGTGTGTGTGTGTGTGTGTGTGTGTGGTACGAGCAGCAGCTCCACCACTGTGCTTTCCCCTAACAGAGCTGGTGGTGTGTGATGTGTCACTGAGAGCTCCACTCATTATGGCCTACATTAGCACCCTACCTCGCCCTGATTAGTCCCCCACTGAGCTGAAATCCACAGCGCAAGTGTGTTTTTGTCTGTGTGTGAGGTCGAGAGAGCCCGGATGAGAGACAGAGGGAGTGAAAAAGAAAGAGAGGGAGACCTTTCTCCTCTTTAGGATGAACACTGTCTCTTCATCCTGGTGACAGCTTCCTCATTTCTCTAATACAAACGGCTGCCGGTGCTGGTCGGCATGCATCAGGGGCTTGGGAGTGCCCCCCCATCACTGCTCCTCTGTCGCTCTCATTTATTACCCAGTTTGTTTGCACTCTTATCTGCGGCCTTGCCCTGCCAGCCCATCCATCAAACACACACAGACACACTCAGGCTGACATATACACACACATCTGCCCGCTGACTGTCAGCACCTTGCCTTCCTGGACATTGAGACACGTATACTAACATACTGCTTCGCGTTTGCATGAGCCCTCACACACTTATCCCTACACCCACATATGCTGCCCCAACGACACACACTTACAAGTGTAGTTCAAATGGGGAATCCTCCCACGCTTCTTTCATCATTGTCGTCTGTTCTTTAGCTCTATGTCTTCATTTTCATTCATTTTCATTCTACCGTCCGACACTTTCCCCCAGTCACAAATCCCCAAGAGGACAAGTGCGTATAAGAGCATAGCATTGAACAAATCCTCACTCATCAATATCAGTCAATATGCATAATCGTATAGATTTATCAATCAATTCTTTCACAAATGCCTGGCCACAGCCCATACTATCCCTCAGGGGGTCTGTGAACACGCTGACATACAGGGTTCGTATAGTTTTTAAGAGTAAAATTCAAGCTTTACAAGCACTTCAAGGAATCACATATCATCACATCTAAATTGTTACTATAAACGCCAGGAGACAACAAACAAATATGACGCCGGGATCGTTTCATTGTAAATATTAAAAGATTTTTGGTTTACATGAGTGATTGTGTAGATGAAACACCAGATTATGTAGAAAATCAAGCACCCTGAAAAAGAAAACAGTGTGTAAAACAAGCTGATCAAAGAGGAAACACCCTTATAGTGGCCGTCTTGCTGGAAAAAGTTTTGAAGGTGACACATCACATGCAAAGAAAGTGACTGTAAGTTAAGCATTACTTTTCAAGTATGCAAATCTTACATTTGAACAATGTGGAAATAATCAGCACTTTTTAATCTAAAATTAACAGCAGTTTTGGGAGATGTTCATCATCACCCAAAATGTTTAAGGGACTATGCATCTGCTCAGTGCAAATAAGCAGACTATTCAGCACATGCAGTATGACAGAGTCTACTGTAACTTCTTATTGCAAAAATGCTAAAAATCATTAGTTCCACCTTGTCAAATGTGAATTTACACAGAATTTCTTAATCTTTATTAATGTCAATGTGAACATTTTTGAGTTCTGGACTGTTGGTTGGATAAAACAAGACATCTGAAGATGCCAGCTTGGGCTCTGAGTAAATGTGATGTGCATTTCTGTAGCCACACTAGTGACGTGACTTTGTCGGTGTGTCTGTCTGTCCACCACTTTGATTCAGACTGAACTATCTCAGCAACTCCTAAATGGATTGCCATGCAATTTTATACAGACATTCATGTTCCCCAGAGGATAAATACTAATAACTTTGGTGATCCCTCGACTTTTCATCTAGCTCCATCATCAGGTCAAAATTTTTATTTGTCCAATACTTAGGTTTATGGCTACATATTTAGTAATAATTAGTACTTAAATAAGGAAAATGGTAAACATTATAACTGCTAAACATCAGCATGTAAGCATTGTCATTGGATGCATATTAGCCTCCTGACAATAGCATATAGCTCAAAGCACTGCTGTGCCTAAGTAAAGCCTCACCATGGCTGTAGATTCTTGGTCTTGTTGACTATTTTCTGACATTTCATAGAATGAAGTTTAATCAAGAAGATAGTCAGCAGATTAATGGATGATGAAAATAGGTTGTAGCTCTAACGTGGAAGGATCTATAAGAATGAGGATTGGGCAGAGTGGATTATCAAAATACTGTGTGATGTATAATGCAACAAGATCATAAAGACTGTTACAAAAACCAGCACCAGCATCAACACTAATATCATATTACTGCTGGACTACTGTGTATTTACTTGTTCAGTGCACTTCTTGTACCAGACAGCACTAAGACCACAGCATAGATTTTTCACACTGTCTCAAGGTCACTGACCAAAACCCATCACCTTCCTGTAAAATGTTACTTCACTATAGCCATATTTTTCTATTCCATGGACGGGTCAGCCAGAGATGATCAATACTGTTAATTATGTTAACTGGAGGGCTCACTTGTATCGGCACGTCAAGTGGGAAATAATGGAAAAATAAATGTTAATATGTTGAGTAAAACAATTTGCAAACTCCATTCAGGATAAAACTTAGCGGTGTAAATCATCAGTTTATTAAAATATTCTTTCATATGCAAACTAAACACACCGGGTCATTTAGATCAAAAATAGTAATCTGCTTCATTATGCAATAAGATATTTTAACAGACACTCAAACAAACCACTGTGTGCCCACACACATGCAGACTCACACAGAGCATGTTTGGGGGCCAGCTGCCAGCAAATGAAGGATCTCCCTCCCAATTCACTTGTTATTGTGCTGTCTGGGTGACAAGTATACCTATAGAGTGAGTATTTATTTCCGGAATGTTTTGTTCCGTTTTCCTGCAATGATGAATGTTTCTTTTATAAATCCATCGCCAGGCCTTTTAAACCATAAACAATATTTCTCCAGCCCAGATTCCTTGTGCAGCAGTCTTGGGGAACCTTGAGATTTCCAGGCTCTGATTTAATGGCTCGTAATTCTTGAAAGGCAATCCTTCTTCACCCTCCGACGCTCAGATGCACCATCCTTCCGGCAGCTCACTGCGCTCGGCCTCTGCTCCCCTCTGGATCCCCAGGCCAGTCCAAACGCCAGTTAAAACTACTCAGCTGGAAACAGCACCATGCCCCTTCTGTCACTGGCACTGGATTATCTGCTATGGGCTGACAGGACAGAGCATCCTGTTACAGTTTTTTGTAGATATGTGAGTAATGCTACTGAGACCCAGGTTTGCACTTAGGTCCGTTCCAGGATCAGTGCCAAGAGGAAGAGGTTATTTGGATATGTATGTCATGTTCTAAGGATATCCTGAATTCTCTTGTTTGTAATATTGATAACAAAGATATCAATCAACAGGCTACATTCAGTATGGTGACTGGCCAATTTGGGGAGCCATCTCTGCTCTTTGTAAAGTAAGGTGTCCTTGTTTCCTGTGTGCTTATGAGTACTGAAACAACATCACGGGGTTCTAATCTAGTACATCAAGGCTCAGATATAGATTTACCTCGTGCGGACCCTTGCAGACCCACACGGCCTCGTGGAAGTGGAATCGGAAATTAAAAATTGGATTTCAGATTATAAGGCTGACCATCGGTTAGATGCAGCAGCTCCAGTAATGTGGCTGATGTGTAAGTCCAGGGTTGAAAAGTTGAGAACCTTGACCTATGGTTACGAACATTGCATAGAAACCAAAGAACAAGAGGCTGGATACATGTGGGCAACCATATCTCTGCAGGGTGGTTCGGAGGTTTCGGGGGGCACAAAAGGTAAAAAGCATTACATTTTCTTTGCATCTGGCTATGAGATGAGCCATTTAAGGTGGTTCAGATAGCGGGAACACCATCCAGACGTCTCCTATTGGAGATATAATAGTCACATACTAACCTGGAAGAAAGGAGTAAATCCATGACAGACTGCTTGGTCATGCCTTCATACCCCACATGAGGAGCTGACAGGATTCCTAGGCCACTCTACTTGCACTTCTGTCACTACAACTCTGTGTGTGCAGGTTTTAAAAAATGAGTTGATGTATGGGTTATCATGTTATATACTGTAAGAACACACCGTATCTTTTGCCACTGCTAATGTATTTTTCGAATAGAGATTATGAGCGATATAAACTGATGAGTTTTCATGATATTTACATTTTTCCATCTTTGCTGTGCAAAGACTATTGATCCAACGTCAAACCTTACTAAAAGTTACTTAAAACTAAACTTCAACCTAAAGGACCGCCTTTCTACATGTCTTTCAGTGTGGTGGCACATGGAAGAGGTTAAGCTCATTTTAAAATGGCCAATAAATGTACCCAAGCAAGTCAACTAAGTACAAGGGAGAAACAACAGCAAGTTAAAAAAGCAATCATTAAGCTGGTATCTCTAATTGTGTTGCTTCCTCTCCTCATGTATAATCCCTGGTTCCTCGCTTTGCATTCATTAACAATGGATGAATTAATTAGAAACCTTCATAGGATTTCTGCACAGTGAACCCAGGAGATAAAATGCATCCTATTCCTCAGACCTGCTCCTTTCCTTGTATTTTCTTTTTTCCGCTCTCTCCTCCCCCTGCTCTTAATTGTATTGTTTGCTTGTTGTGTCGATAGCAGGATTAATTTCACTATAGATCAGGATTATTGACCTTCTCGTCAATGTTATTTCATTTCTGTAAGGTGCTAATTATAGGGAACAGGGGAAAGCAAATTGCACTGTAACTTGTCTCACTTGCTTTCCAATAAAACAGAAAGAAAACAACATTAATTCCCCTTTAGCTGCCCTCCTTGGTAAGGTAAACTCAACCACTATCTCACTGTCTATCCATGGCATCTAGGAGGGACACTGTTAGCGACTGCTCGACTTGATCGGTCGGCTTTATATTTAAAACACTGTTGACTATTCTGACCCATTCCCCTTCACCAAATGCCATTCTTGTCACACTCACTGCTCTTTTCTTGGTGCTCTCACTTCATTTGAGAGAGGGGGAGGGCACAGTTCATAAACAATTAACCGGCTGGATAAGTGATACACTCAAGCGCTAACAGACCTGAAAAACATTGTGTTATAAATTCTGGTAATTGAGTGGAGGGAGGTGAGCATCGGGCCACTGAGACTGAGTCTGCACCATCTCAAAGCAGTTGCTGGAGGATCAGTTGGTCGGCACTTTTGCATCATTATCATGTCATGAAGGAAGAGAGAGGGCACACCTTTTGAAGGAGAAGGATGTAGACAACTGTATATAAGTCTTTGATTAGACAATCATAAATCAAAAAAGCTTTACAAGTGCAGTAATTTGCTGCCATTATGTCCATTTGTGATTGCATCTACTTCCAAAGGTCTACCCAAGTACAGTGAGACCTAAGACCCTCTTATCCACCCCTTTCTCCCTCTCTCCACCCCTCCCTTCTGCCAGTCCTCTAATGAACTGAAAGGTCAGAGCACTAATAAAACTATTAGCAGAAATGAATCTCTCAGATGTGTTAATGCACTTTTAATTCCTGTTAGCAAATTTCATCCCCCAGCAGTTTGCTGCCCGCTAATGAGAAATAAAACGCCCTGCTCTAGGGAAGGGGGATGGGGGAACGGGTCGATGCTCCGGCTACTCCACAGCAGACTCCATTCACACACACACACACAAGTCATATACACTAACATTGCACCTTACACACACCCTGGATGTGCTGGATGTTATTCACGGACCGAGGCCTGTTTTCAGCCCTGTGATTCTGCAGGGTTAATTAAAGAGCACATCTCCATCTGTTCTCATTCAGCCTCAGCTCAGTGTCTCCCCATCAAGCACACAAGACACACACACACACATACACACACACACACTGGATCACACTTACTCTCCTTCCTCTGTCGCTCTTTGTCATCGGCGGAGGGACAAAAAGACTTGACAGTAAGGTGTTCACGGGGACACAGATAAACATGCTCTGACTTTAAGGACATGATCTGGCCTCTCACCCCGCTTGTCTCGTGACCTGACTAATGAGGTACAGACGGGGCTTGACCCTGATGTCTAGAAGCCACCAGAGAATATCAAGCCATTGTAGGCAAGACGTTCACTGTGTTTGTGTAAACGTGTCTGTCAGCCCACTGTCACATGTGACCCTTCAGGGAAATCAAGGTTCAAAAAGTATTCTGGGCCAACTTTTTTCCACTTACAAGGTGCACATGCTAGTGGAAAAAGGAAAATTCCAGCAACTCAATTCATTAGTAAATAAGTAATGTATTACTGTCCTTAGAACTGCAAGTAGTGAAATATGTAGTGTAGCAGAAGTCTGATGTCCAAAATATTAAAAATGGGTCAAAACAATTTTTTTAATAGTCTAATATGCTCATCACGCGTTACCAGAGCACAAAATTATGCCAAAATTGCTTCAGTTACTGTAATTTAGTAATTATTTTCTATATAAAATAGAATTTTTTTAAAGGTTTAGTACGAGATAAATGATTAGCAATAAACTGAGTCTCAAAAGTACAAATTATTAATTTTCTGTCAATCGACTGATCGGTCAATCAAGATATCCTTTCAGCAGTAATAGCAAGGCTAATTACTGTGGCCACTTTTAATGTTGTTAATAAAAGTGAATTTGTAACAGTGAGCACTACTCTTCTCTAGTCTTCTTCGTGTAACAATTTTTATTTAGGATTAAAGGACAGAAAATTTAGACAAACAATTAATCCAGAAAGTAATAAATATGCTATAACAATTACTGTGGGAAAATTGACCTTGTGATTTGACAAGTTGACAACTTCATAGTGACCAGTTTGAACAACTGGACCATGCGAGAAAATCCGGAGATTGGCTCTACTTTCCTTCAACATCCACCTCTGATTTATCCTGCAGCGACTGCTTGACAGCAAACGGTGAAAAACCAAACAGGACTGTCCCAGATCTGAGTGTGCAAAACAGTGTGGATGTGACGCCAGTTGCTGTCATTTAACTTGCCTTTCACAAATTAAAATTAAAATGCAATAGCTAAATTGTGTCATTGCGTGTAATTATTTCTCATTTCACATTACTACTTACTGGTTATAAAACATTTTAGTTTACCTGTACAGTTAAAATACTTACAGTAGAACATCCATTTTCTTTTATCCTTAGCTATTGAAGGGGAATTGAAAAAACAGAAAGCACAAGAAAGCAAAGAAAGGCCCAGAAGGGAGGGGCAGAGACATTCTATTACCAAACTAAGCCTTTTAATCAATAAAGAGATAACAGATATTTTAATCAAAGACATATTTCCTTGTTTGTCTAATGCTTCTGCCGCCACCGTGCACATAATCTTTAAATGCTGAAAAGGATGCATAATGCTCTCCCAGAGAGCCACTCATCCATATAAACACAAAACAGAAGCAGTCAGCAGAAACACACACCAGCCCGGCCCAGCGCACAGACACTCCATAGACGCCAAATTACATTAGGATGGGCATATTAAGGGGAAATTGCATCCTGTAAACTAGAATATTATTTCTACACACAAACACACTGCTTGCGCACACACACACACAAACCATTTTTCAACATCATATTCCCCAGCCCTGTGCTCACTATTCAGTAACAGATCCATACAAGTATTGTTTTGTGCATGAGCGTGCGCACACACACACACACACACACACACACACACAAACCATAAACAGAAAGCGTGGTGCTATTAGTGTGTGGGCTGTTTGTCGGACATGCAGGCATCCGCTAGCCGTGGCTAAAGCGTTCCAATGAGATTAGAGGGGTAACCGGAGCCTTTCCAGGCCCACTGAACTGAGCTCACACCGGGCTAACAAGTCCAGAGGTGGTGGGAAGGCTGGATCAGGTTCCAGGAGCTAATGGGTCAAATACCAACTGACACTTAATTGAGTGATAAAGTGTGCACATTTAGGTGTGTGTGTGTGTGTGTGTGTGTGTGTGTGTGTGTGTGTGTGTGTGTGTGTGTGTGTTGAATGAGTGTGTGACCTTAACATTCCAGTATATGAAGAAGTTTTTTATTATAAACAACCTAGGTGTGTGTGTGTGTGTGTGTGTGTGTGTGTGTGTGTGTGTGTGTGTGTGTGTGTGTGTGTGTGTGTGTGTGTGTGGTCCAGGCTGGTACAATACTTACGGTGCATCAGAGTTTGCACGTCTGCCGAGCACCGGGGAGCAAACAGCAGCTCCAGTAATAGTGATTCATGCTTTCCGTCAGGCCCCCTGACAGGTTGGGTTCGATCCCCTGCTCAGCGCGCTGTAGCGGCAGTAACAGCAGCCGAGGCAGGCGCAGGACTACGAACATCATCATAACTGCTGAGGGAGTGTTGGGCTGCTGACATATTGATCGACCCTCAGTTAGTAGATTTGATAGATTGACCTCGGACTCTTGACTTTAAACAGTAAAAGGAGGAGGGCAAATCGGGAAGTCGGAGAAAACAATTGAGGCAAAAAGGGAAAGGGTGAAAGAGAGATACCAAAGACTGTGATAGTTATCCAGTGAATTACCGTATGTTTCATTTACTAAATCTGCCCCTTATTTTTACAATTAATCAATAAACTTTCAGTCTAAAAAGTGCCTAAGGTGACATCTTTAAATTATTTGTTTTGTCTATCACCCAAAGATATTCAATTTACAATTATTTAAAATAGAGAAAAGCAGCAAATACTCATATTTTGAGAAGCTGTAAACAGCAACTGTAATTGTCAACAATACATTTTATGTCAATCGACTAATCAATTGATCAGATTGTTAATATAATTGTTTCAGCCCCAACTTCATTCAGTGTGACCCTCGCTGAGATTCTTCTAAGTTCTCTCAAGTTATGTATAACATTCACTTATTATACAAATAGCCTGTCACAACCTCAGTCACGTCTTATGACCAGAATAAATGATAAATACAACAAGCAAAGAGACAAGATATGATATCCATGAGGCAACATTCCTTACTCCCTGCCCCCATACCAACGGTCCTCAGGCCCAGCAACTCATCAGACCATCAGGCTAAGCCTAACCCCAAGCCTCCTTTGGGCCCTGTGGGGCTCAGGGGCCAGGAAGGACCAGAGAGGGTACGAGCTCACACTAACGATGGAGGAAACCGTGTCCAGTCGGCTGGAGCCCGAGATGGAGCAGAAGACCCTGCGCCATTGTTCTGCCAACACACTGACAGCTGGTGATTTAGGACCGGGGCTGCCCAGGAGCGTTAGGGGAGGGACAGGAGCGAGGGAGGTCAGAGAGAGACTCCACAGGCACCCTTCAACAATCCTACCCGAATCCCTCCATCCATGAGATGGCAGAATGAATCATGGCTGACCCAGCGCGAGGCCTGGGCCTGGCCTCTCTCTACCACCCCTATCCCCTCCATCGACCCCCTCCTCTCCCTGGACAAACATGACAAATCTGGTGTTTATTTACTTAAAAAGACCTGGAGAAAGAGCAAAGGGGGGCAGATAAAAAACAGCGTAAAATCAATACAGAGTTAGTAGTTCCTGCCCTACTGCTGCTCTTTCCTGTCTGTGTAGCTGAAGAAACCTAAGCTCAGGTCTAATAAGGACCCCAGGTGGAAAAGGGACGCAGGTGGCTTCAGCAGGCTGCACATAACAGGAGGGAAATGCAGAAAAAAGGCCAGGAGAGAATGAGGAGCTGGTACAAAATGCACCTAAAAAGTATTTTGCTACACATCTAACAAATGACCAAATGGGACTTTACTAGTACTATTTAATTTTATTGACTGCCTATAATCACTACCATCTCTGGATGAATTACACATGCTGAGCGTTGAATGGTTACATAAAAAAAGAAAACACAACAGCCAAAGTCTAAGCTGTGGGTGATGTATGTGCATAGTCGGAGACATGCGAGATAAAATTGGTCTCCAAGAGTCCAGACAGCAGAGCACTGAATCTACAGAGCCTCTGCTCTCGCCACATGACAGGGAGAAAACAGATAAGACTTGCTCTCAGGGGAGAGGGAGGGTGGCCATCAAGCCAACCCCCTAAAAAGAAATAGCAGCGGCGAGCTGTCAAGGTTTCTGTCATATCCTACATCAAGTCAGCCGCCCAGTCCATCCCATTGCTGGCAAACCATGCACGCTGTTGTGGCCAAGGATGAAAGTGCTGGAAAATGGGAGTCATTGTAAACCATTTTCTGCCCTGGAGCCCCCACCAACACCACCACCATCCCCTCCATCTCCACCCCTCTTCTTCCCGACTCCTCTTGAAGACAAATGGGTCCAGGGCAATGACAGAGTGCCTGGTCCACAAATCACCGGCGGCCGGTCTGCTCGTCCACTGCTTCCTCCTCCCCCGCTGCCTCCCCCCTGCACCCAACCTCGCCCCTCCCCGTCCCTGGCCCCTCCATTAGTCATGTGCACGCGGGCAGCAGCCAGCAGCCGTAATTAGACAAGGACAAATCGCCGGCCACGGACACGGACGAGTCCGGCCGCTAAATAAGGCCCCGTTTCCATACCGACCGGTGGGCGGCGAGTAGGGCCAAGGAGAGGACTGGGGTGTGGGAGAGAGAAGCGGGGAGGGGTCGGTACTGTCCAATACACCTTGCGATCCTCTTGGCCTGGCCTGGCCTGGCAACTCATTTATTATCCTACAGGCCCATGGCTTGAACCCACCTCTCACGATACACCCCCAAACTAAAACCCTGCTCCTACACCCCCATACCCCTCAACCCCATTCCCAGTAGGAACCTGGTTGTATTCATGTCCATATAATGGACTGGTCTTAGTTACTTTTCTTTCTCACACTATGGTTTGAAATGAAAAGCCTATAATATACTTTGTAGATAGTTTGTAGAGTTTGGAAGACTATCACAAACATAGATATTAATTTCATGAATATTAAACTTTTTTGCTCACTTTTGCCAAAGTGCTGAAAGTGTAAAATTCAAGATAGCACGGTTTTCTATACCGAATCTGAACACAGCCATTCATCTTTCAAGACAAGGGCGAGACAGAAACCTCATACAACTCTCCATCAAATTCCTGTCAGTGCAAGACCACTACGTCACTTGTTTTTGTGGTGGTCAAACTAACTCTAAATAAATAAATTAAGTAAGTAAAGCAAAGCTGAAGCAATAAAGAGCAATAAAGAGGTTTCAGGGTACATTAGGTGTAACATTAGAAGGATGGAATTAGCAAAAATGAGAACCCATAGAATCAGATTACACATGGACGAAGAAACCGGCAGTCAACAAAATATAAATTACAGCCATATGAGGGTAGAGCCGGCTGAATCCACAGAGGAGTATCAGTAACAATTGCTTTGGCCGGGTCAGAGCTGCAACACACTCCCTTGGCAGAAAAGGGTCGACAAGAAACTGACCGCCCCACACACACACACACACACACAAACAGTATGCTCCACCAGAGCAAACCTTATTGATCTGCCTCCTAATTTCCTAATTAGTTTTTATTGGATTTCATAATCGCCATCAGGACACATCAAAAGAAACTCAAAACCCCAGCAAGATTTTCTGCCCTCCTCAACATAATTTTTTTAAACTGTGAAAAGGAAGCCATGTATTCAATTCCAAGTCCCCAGATGTGAGAGCGACCCTGTTTTTTTGTTTTTTTTTAACTTCCCCACCAGAACTCCTTGGACAGCAAACACTGCACAAACACACCATTTCTCCCATGTGCAGTAACTGATGTTTAGCATTGCACATTTTCTGCATGATCTGCTGCTATTTGTCACACTTCTGCTCTCTCCTCAGTCGCCTCTCACTTGTAGCACTTGTTAAACATACTGCAGTACGAGGCACAGAAAAATGTGGAGATAAAAGAAAAAACTGACACTGACTCTGGTCATTGGGTGTTTTGTAGCTATATCCACTCACTTATCGTAAGTCTTCCATGGCCCATGTAACCTCTCTGTCCTGAACATAAACTCTGAACTACCCAGATTTTTTCGTCATGCCCTTTGCTATCCAGTGACACTGCATCTGAACTGCACTAGCCAGTTGGCATTTTTGCTCAACACAGGAAACTTCCTTCTAAAATCCTGTGAAAAGCATTACTGCTCACAACATGCTGAAAGATTGAACGTCCAGCAGCGACCACAACTTTCCAAGAACTACAGCAGCTGGCCAGTGGTTATTACACATTTGAATGTTTTTGTAGTGTTATGTATGTGATGTTGAAAGATATACTGAGTACAGAAAGCGCACATGGTCTAGAGGGGGTTGAAAGACAAAGAACATCCAATGTCCTCATTCACACTTGGGGGGCAGTTAGCCCACTGACATCTGTTTATGAAGGGCTAAACGCACACAAAAACAACAGAGGACATTTTCAAATTACTGGAATGAGAGTCCCTTTGGACCACAGGCCTCAACTTCTCTGTTAGCACCTCTGCTATCATATCTGTTTCAGAGAATCCTTCTTGCACCATCTGGTGTGCAATAAATGAGAAGAGAACAGGAGAGGAAGTGGAAAAGAGTTAGAAAACTGTGGTTTGTATAGAGATATCCTGTCAATTTACACCACTGCTCCAAAGCTAAAACACAAGTAAGAAACAGGAATAATACTAAAACCCTCAATTCCAATGCCTTGCTGCACTCGTTAAATGCCGACTGCCAGATGTTAATCAGCCACAACAACTGATTTCCCTGTTTTTTCTCTTTGTTATGGCCCATTTTGAGACAAAACCTCTGGCATGATGACACCAACGCAGCAGCTTTTAAATGAGGGCGGATGAAGATTAAGAGGGAAGGAAATTGTGAGATGTCGCAGGATTCTCATTGTTATTGACAGCAGAGCAACAGTAACGGTTGATGAGGCAAACCTAAAAACTTGTAAAACTTCAGACCCATTCACTTTTTCATTTCATTAAAGCAATTTTGCTATTAACACAATACCCCATAATGACAAATTGAAAACATGTTTTAAAATGTACATTATTTTTAACACGTGTATTAAAGGCCAGTTACTACATTTATTCAAGTTAAACAGATAAAAACAGAAAGAAATACTTCGTTGTGCATATGAAGGTGCATCATGTTCACTCTTGAGATGTTGACTGGAGTACACCTTCATGTAAAATTAAACTAAGAGGACATCATTTAGAAAGTCACACATCTGGCTATATAAAGTTGCAGAGTCAGAGTGGATGTCAGAGCACAAACCGAGTCATGAAGACCAATTAATTCTCAGCTGATCTCCAAGATAAATCTGTGTTGAGAAATAGTATTGGAGAAGGTCATGAAGACTGCTAACAGTCGTAAGGAAAATGAAACAATGTTGGAATAGTAACACTTCAGATTACAGCCTGGCCTGCATGTTACTTTTGTTATACTGGGACTTCCTAAGTAAAAGGCACATGACAGCCCACCTGGAGACAATGTAAATGGCCAGACATGAAGAAATAAAACTATTAATTCATTCATTCATTCCTTTGTTCAGTGACTGCCACTGCACCCAGACCGCTGATCAAATCACTAGAAACACAAATACAGTTAAATGACAACGCCTGTGTTGAGAAATGGCTATAATGGCAGCCAAAATAAGAACATGGTTGCATTTATATAGCGCTTTTACATTTTGCCTCTCATTCACACACACGGATGGCATTCACCATGCAAGGTGCTGGCCTGACCATAGTTAACAATTTTGGGTTCAGTGCGGACAGGAGGTGCTGGGGATCGAACCACCAACCCTGTAATCAGAGGACAACCTGCTCTATGTCCTCGGCCTAGGCCTTTTTTACAGACATTTTGACACAAAAAAGCGCAGGTATAAATCATAAAATTTATGACGGGTGAATTCCATTCAGCTGCTTCAGTTTCAGCATCCTGATATTGTTTATGCTGAGTCACTGTCATGGCTTACTAGGACGCTTGAATAGAACGGAGCCATCGTTAATGCTATTAGTAATACCTGTGCTTTTCCTACTATGGCAAGTCAAAATGCCTGCTGTGAAAAAGGACCATTACAACTTTTTACCTGTCTGTGAAGGCATATGTGATATCTGATTCGTCTACTTTGAAGAACATTGTCTAGCAGGGACTAAGGAGGCCTATCTGGATTAAGGGATAGAAACACAGACCCAGAGTACATCTAACTTCAGACTGGTGCTGAAATCTAAACACAACAGCTACCCAATACACACAACTTTGGAACAAAAGTCCAAGAAAATATAAGAACCTCTGAAGAATGCCATTCAATAACACTACCTATCCAATCTGACACAGATTCAGATAATCTGCAAGGAAAAAAAGCAGAGAAACTATATAAATTCAGGTGTGCAATGGTGGACAGGTATATTCCATAATCACCTGAAGGTGTAGCTTCTACAAATGAGTGAATAAATAAAGCATGGCAGTGTGGCACCAGTGTAAATGAGACATCTTGTCACCATGCCAGATGGATAAAAATTACAGTAAAGATTGGAAAAAGTACTTACATTTTATATAAATTAAAGCTTGTGGTTGTGTTGTGGTAAATGTTTTCTGTCTCACCCCGTCCCTCAAGTTCTCTCATCCACCCCACTCTCTCTCCCACAAATTTTTATACTACAGGTATGTCCAGCCTGACGGGCCTCTACGTGACCCAACAACTTCCATCACACCAACCCTTGCTCCTACTGAGGTGTGTAACAGAACAAGCTTAAATCCCAGTGAAGATGTTTTTGGCCTTGATCACTGTGCCCATCGATCCCTGGCTGATTCCCACTCAGATACGTCTTATTTTATTAGTGGCTTCGGCCTTCTGCCGCCCCATTCCGCTGTGATCAATACCAGCATGGGGATGGCCCATATTTTTCTCACTTTTAGTGCCTTAACGCTGTTTAACCGTGTCACCTGATAAACGACAGGCCCTCCCCAAACACTGATTTCCTATTGATTTCTCCCTCATTCAGCCATCCCTCCCTTCGTCACTCTCCCATTGTTTTTATCTCCAGTTATCTCCTCTCTCCTCCCTCTATACCTTCACCCCCACCAACTTAAGTAGAGGTTGGGCCTGCCAGCCACCTTTAAACCATTTCAACCACAGACACCCATTCTGTTAAGAGTCAGCTTAGATCAGGCGAAAGGGGGACTTGGATCACCTCTTTTACTAAGAGCTAGTAAAATATATAAATATTATCCAAAAACAACCCACCAGTTCACCAATTTCAAACCTCAGGAGGTCTGTGCTGAAAGTTAGGTTTGTGTTTCTCATTTTCCATCATTACCCACCAAACGGCCCGCACACAAACAGTAGTGGAGACCTATCTGTGTGCATGCAAGCATCGACAGAGCAGGATCCAGTGAGCACCATGCAACAGATGTTATGACAACCTGGAGGGAGACAGCTCCATCCATCATCCGCTGAAGTCCTGATGATCGAAGCAGGGTTTGGACTACGGAGGAGGATGCACTGGGAGTTCCAGCAGGGCAGCATACAATCCACTTAAAGGGCTCCTATTGGGCTATAACTGTATAAACACATTTGATATGTGTACAGTAGATGGCAAAATTAATGTGGAAATAGATGAACAGCAGTGATGAGGAAACAAGATTATGACTGAAACAAAATGGGGGGAAAATGTGTTGTGGACATTTGAGATAAAATGAGATAAACTGAATCTGAATATTGGAGAAAACAAATTACAAAAAAAGCAGTACCTCTATCTCCCTTTTTCTCAGACAGTACATTATTTATGCAAAATTAAACCTTCTCCCATTCCTGCTTAGTCTGGCTCATCCACTCAGTTACCCCTTTATTGATCTCTCATCTAAGGCACTTCTGTAAATCCAGTCTGTTCCTCCCAGCCTTGCTGCCATTAATGCCATTAAATATGGGTCCCTTATCACCAGATACTCTGAAGATGTCTGGATCAGCTGTGGCTGGACGAGTCCAGGTCACCATAGTGACTTCATTTTCTAAATCACAGGATAATACAATTATCTTCTCACTGTGAAAGTCCTGTGTTTATATAAAGTTTATGTTTTGTAGAAACATAAGCTTTGTAATTTTCGGTGTTGTTTAGTACTTGAACTTTACGCATTACTTACAACTTTGCTGTTAACATTTCTAACCTCCTGTAATAGATGAATAAAAAAACAGTTTTTAAGATAAATGGTCCACTCTTGGAAATCTGGTGTGATTTCATGAAGTCTGAATAACTAAACCGACACCACGAGAATCTGTTAAGGAATCCGATAACATGACCTGGCATCTTTTATTAGGCCTCTCACCCTTTAACAATGGGTTAAGTGATAAATTGACATTTACAGCACGGCCTGCCAAGTAACACTGGGTACAGAGCACACTGAGAAACTGACCGTGAAGTAATAACGAGCGAGTGGGCAAGAGCAGAGATTTTCTATTAACACAAGGGGAGAGGAGCTGAAGGGGTTGTGGGCTATGAAAGGACTGGTTTCTTGAGCAAAACTGCCCCGCTTTAACAGCCACCCCCCACCCCCCACCCTGCTGCAAAGTTATCAGGCTACAGCTATGGGAGAGCTTGAGCACCAGCTAGTGGTAGTGGAGTTTCACTGCCAAGACGCCCCACACCAAACACATTAATCATGACCAGGGGAGTGTAAAATTCAATCGGCTCCTTCCATCCATTTCATGTGAAGCAGACTGAAGGCCGGCCTTGTAGTGCCTGAGAAAGGAAGGATGAAAAAAGGGGGGAAAAGAGAAAGAGGAGCTCCCTACACTTCATCAGAACCCCTACTTCATAACAAATGGAGTGTCTCTCTGGCGGAGGAGTGCCATCAGAAACACGCGTTCTCTCTATCCATTTAATTCCGGCAGTGGAGGAAGGGTCAGGGAGGGAGCAGTGGGTGCGTGTTCTGCTCTCCGCTTGCCGCTTCCCCAGTCACACAGTAAACTACCTTTTAGGAATTGTTTCTCAATAAGAAATGATCAGTCCATTTATCTGCACCAGGCGGGCCTGTCTCCTCACCCAGACCTCCAATATTTTTCGTTTGACCTGATCAGGGCTATAAACTAGAGCGAGACACTTTCAATTTGTCACCCAAGGAGGCCTCTGAGAGTCCCATGTTACTGATTGCATCCTCCCTCCCAAATGTAAAAATTCCTCCCATGCTTGAAATCTTAGATTTTTTTTTCATGCATACAGCTACTTGGAAATAAAGCCTCTCATTTTTGCTAGAAAAAATGTTCTGAGGGATAATCAGATCCACACAGCATGTCCAGAACATGATGTTATTTTGTGTTAATGAATATAGTCAGGCAAAAATAGGATTCAATTAATTCATTACTCATGATTTTGCAGGTAAATGCAAAAATAATTACAATATTAAATAACACTGAGTAACAACCATTTCAGCTTATTTTTCCACTTATATAAAAACAAATAACAGTGTCCCTGCATGTTAATTTTTTTAAATATGCTCATCACTGCTGTCACTTCGCACTTCGGGTTACAAGATAGGAAAGATGTCCAAGCAGTGACTCCTAATGTTATGTCAATGACAGTGCTGAGCATTAACCTCAAATCTCATGTGCATGTACTCATATCATGATCACACTAAATGGATAAAATCCTTTATCGCAGTATATGTATTGTGATATGGTCAATTTTCTAGAAAACTAAACGAGAAACAGTTAATGTATAAAATAACAAGACTGCAATGTCTGTTCTTTGGCTAATCCAGAAATACCTGACAAATCAACCTACTTCATCACATTGATGCATAAATCGTGTTAAAAAAAAAAGACAAAACCCTATATTGCCATAAAGCAGTCCTGCTCATTCACTCACTGGTTTGCAACATTGCCCATGATGGCCTAACACAACCAAAGAGGGTACAAATCGTCATATCGCACAATTCTACATTAACATCATTTGGGATGAAGAAAATAGAAATCTAAGATACACTGTGGACCCCTTCAACAAACAAGACCATCAAAAAAAAAACTGGGAGAAAGCACTTATTACTGGTTGTTCATTGAAGGGAGAAATATTAACCACATTGTTTTCTTTCAAAACATGTACAAACTTTGAACAGGGGGTAATTACAATTCACACATGACTTGCTTTCCCATCAGACCCTTTAAAACAGTTAAACATTCTTTGAATTGGATGGAACATGTCAATGATTTTTTGACAGCACTGAAATATGGTGAGGAACACTCAACCACGTACACGCAACCTGTTCAAACTGCTGCCTCGTCCGAGTCACATGCACGCGATTAATCACTGATACCTCCGGCTGTCACCTCGCATGTACGTGGTTGCACAACACTAATGGGCAACTGAGTGGAACTGAAAAACACATGTAGAAATGTACCCTTTTCCTTACTTGTTTTTGTCGTCCTTAAAGACATCAGGCAGGGAAAAGTCTCCTTCCCGCCAGATGTATTGGAGACAGATGCTGCAGTGTTTCATTCATTGTACTTCTGAGGATCCCTAAAAAACAGGACATACATACATGTGTTTTGTGTCTTACAAAACACATAATACAAATCCCATATTGAGACACATAACTATGTTATGGGTCCATAACAGATTCCATGCTTTGTTTAATAAAAAGTGAATTAGTTTATATTAGGAGAACAGTTCTTGTAACTCTGATTGGGTCAGACTTGTTAACAATGATTAATTACAGTGAATAACAGACAAAGTCCAGCAATAAGATTTGAAGCTTTTGGTTGCTTACAGCATTGTGGTCATGTTTTAATTGTTTGTATTAAATGTTTATATTTGCAGTGACAATAATGATGCCTGTGCCACTGCACTCCATATCTCAATAATAAAAAACTCATATCAAGAATGATTAACCATATTTCACGTCTTTGTTGGTTCTCTCTCACTATTATAGACACACCGGTACACAAAATGGATGTCACAAAGAACGAGGCTCCGCTTCAAAAAATAAAATGAATGATAGAGTAAATGTATTAAAAGGTAATGTACTGAGCAATATTCAGATTTTTTTTAGCTGCCCTCTCCTGTTTATCCAGTTCTGCAGCACTACATGATGTGCTTCTTTGAACCAAAAAAGTAGCAGTAAACATTTCCATCCTTTTGAGTTTTGCTGAAGTCTCTATTTCTCATTTGTAGTTCAGCCACCTCAGAAAGGGTCCTACTGTCCTGACTTTTTTAGTCCACACACAGTTTTACTAGTTATTTCAGATAGAATAAATCAATTATACTGCTTTTTTTTCCCAAACACATGAAAAGTGGCTGCCAACACGGGCAACCTGACCGCATAAAGTGGTTGACAGTAGCTCAAAACTGGTTACCTGAGATAGCCACACAATTGCCAAGCTGCGTTTCTTAATTGATACAGATAATGGCTAATTACTGCACTTAATTGGGTAGTTATTAATAATCATTACTGATTAACTGACACAAGAGGCAAATAATTTTGCCTGAATTTTTACTTAAACAATTTGTTGAGGAATATGTGCTGGTGACCCAAGTCTCTAGATGTACCCGTCATGCTGGAACCCAGTGCCTGTTAAGAAGCCAACTTCATTTCCACTGAGTGGTTGTTTCTGGGATAGTCTTTGAGATAAGTCCACACTCTCCATAAGCACTGCTTTTCTTGTCCTATACTGTCTCATTGTCTCCTCTTTCCCTGAAGAAACACTGCATCTATCTTCTACCAACAATACACAGTCAAGGAACCAGCCATGCTCTTAACATCAAAAACATGTAATTGAGATTTCTACATATAGTGTGGGCATGCACTCACTTTGCGAAAGAACAACTGCAGAAGATGCACAGATAAGTTCCAAACTGAGTCATTAGTGTGGCCATACTTGCATGTAGTAGTATCTGCTTGTGCCACTGGTTAGAATAATTGCAACAACCCTGTTTCATTGCTTCTTTTTCTGAATTCTCCTTGTCTTTCTCTGTTGGAGCAGTTACCACACCTTCATTTTAAGGTCTGTTTATGTGAGATGTGTGGCTCAGTGAGGTAAGACGGAGCTGTGCTACTGAAACCAAAGAAAGTAGGTAAAATTTGCCTTGAGATGAGCAGGGATACACATCTGCCCACTTATTTCCACATGCTCACCTCAACCCTCTTGCCGTTTGGCTTAAGTCCAGGGCGAGACAGTCCCTCTACTGCCCTCCACTGGTTGGCTGCAGAAGAATTTCAACCTACAATTCCCTCAATAATACTAACTGAGATAGCCAATACTCTGTGTGTAAAACAAAAATTAACGCCAACAACATAGTGGGTAATATTGCTTCTGATCGCTCTCCTGATTGTGACATTTTTAAGTGATATAGTGTTGTCTTGTCTGCAAGATATCTATGTGGATTTCAGGATGCATGTAAAGGGATGTGTCCGAATAATCTTGCTCCTAAAATTGACCATGGCTGTGGCCACTCCAGACAGCTACTGCATGTAGATAAGCATTTACCCTTGCCTTCATTTCCCCCACCCGTTCTACTATGTAAACTCTAACTCTCTCTCTGCAAGCTTACTGGTCCATTTTGGTATCAGACAAGAAGCAGCTGCATTGACCAACAACTGAAATGCAATTTTAAAACAAAAACAATGTGAGGGACTGAGGCTGGATAAAAAGCCAATTTCAAAATATGAAGTATGCACTACAGGTGAGTCTGCAGAAATTGTACGCCCAAATTTCACAAACAGTGCAATCAGTTGAAACAAGGTATACAACATTTTGCTGTAAATGATGGCAAGACCACAACTGCCTCTTAAAAATGTTGCTATTTTTCTTACAGAGAGTCAACTCTGAATCAAAAGCTTGATGGAGTCATAAATTGTTTGCACTCAATCCTCCAGTGGTTAGGGTGGAGCTGATTTTTCCACTGACCGTTCACTCTTTACACCTCCTGTAATTGTGAGTACCTTAAAACGTTTTTGTTCCTTTTATGTCTGAAGAACAGCAGCCTTCTTCCTGTTTGAGCCATAGAGCGAATTTACCACTCAACATTTTTTTATTTTCCATGTAATCTGACCCAGTGCTTACACAGTCAAATGTTAATGCAGGTACAAGCTGCCAACAGTAACATGTAACTTAGGCCTATTCATACTTTAGTTTGTTCTGGAGAGCAATTATTTTTCTCTCATTTCTTACGTAAAGCATAAAATACTGTTGTGCATCAGGCAGTAACATTATGAAACAGCAAGAGTGGCTACCTTCACCTGCCCTCTGACCACCTGGGCCGCCCCGGGGCAAAAATTGGCTGGTTGAACTTAAATATGGCTCCCACCACACCATTTTCTCCAGAAACCAAACAGTATTTCTATGCTGGGGGATACTACCCTGTCCCAGGTTTGTCAAAGTTAGTTTGTAATAATTTGATGAAACACAAATTTGTTGAAGGATATGTACCACGTAAGCTACCATGTAAGCATAATATCATTTGAAATAGTAAAGGTATTGAAACTTTATTTTGACACAGGGCCCCTCTGTAAGACTCAAGATTAAGTAAAAATAAATAAATAAAAATACAGGAGCCACCTTAACATTTTTAGTTTTTTATTGTGCTTTAGTGGTGCATATACAAATTTGTAAGAAAAAAAAAAGTAATTACCACAGTCTTTCCATGCTAGAATTCTACCTGGCTCCAGATTTGCTCTGTTGTAATTTAATTAAACTAATTAATTAAATTAATTTACAAATGTGCAACCTTTGAGCACAAAACTGAAATAATGAGGGCCTTAAAACTAGATACTAGATTTAAACAAAGGGACCTCCAGATTGGGCCTAAGATTAGGTAATAAAGCAGGACCCACTTTAAGGCCCTTATCATGTCAGGTAATATTGTGCTTTATAGTTGCATATTCCAAAACAGAGCTCTTGACCTGCACATCAACCTTGCACCTAACAGGAACGCATCATAAATACAAATAAATGTGGCTCTTGTATAACTTTTAGTGGCTAACCCTGTGGTCAACATATTCCCACATTTGTGCAAAATATCCTTAAACATTTGCTGTGCCACTCATGCAGTGTTTTTTTCCCCCTACTGTATATAAACAGATCACTGCAGTTAGGTCCATATGCTAACCATACTGCATCTCTAAATGGATTAACTTAATTAAATAAATCTAAGTCATTTTTTCTGATCATGTGTCATGAAGTTACACACTACATCACAAAGGGAACTAATACATAGAGACAGTCGTGAATGCCCTCACACTTACTGATGATCTCCTGAATTATTTGGGGGTAGGTACTGTTTGTGGTACAATAGTGACACCTCCTGGCAAAGTTGTACACTGCATGAAAAGCACAGTTACAGAAGTTCAGTGAAACAATAAATCAAAAGCTAACACTCAGTGCATGATAATAAGGCTTTATTTGAGGATGTGAGGAAGAAATGGCAGGTGACAGTTTTTATCTCAGAGGTGAGCAATTACACAGGTTTACAGATTACTGCTTTGGCTGCATACACACCCAAGAGTGTCAGCACAAATGAGGATAAACAAGTCATCACGCAAATGTTTTCATTTGCAATAAGTCTAAAAGGTGATCTTAAGTGTATAGGTCTAAATCAGAGTACCATTTAACATGCAAAGGTACTTCATTTGTATATCCATCTAAATTGAGTTGGTTTACCTATCTACGGTGTGGTGTGTTGTTCTGTGGTTTGATTACAGTTTCACTGAATCTACAGTAGTGACCTCAAGAACAAGCTCTACGAAAAACCATGCAGGCAGAAATAAGATTTGGTGACAGTGACCTTACTGGTTTGAAAGCAAGTCCCAGTAGAGTAAAATGACAAACCTTTAATATACTGCTCGCTGACGCTTTCGGGGGCCAAATACCTCTGAAGAAAAACAAAACCATAAAGTACAAATAAAAACAAAAGCAGAAGTGTAGAACACATGCAATCACTATGGAATGGAAGTCACAACTAACTGGCCATTTTACTGAACACCTGGTAGATGATGTTGACGGAACAGGGAACAAAAAGTACAATAAGGACTTGCTCAAAACTGAGACAAACCGTTAAGAGGAAAGGCAATTATGATGCCAAAGAGATGGCTGAAATCAGATAAATGCTACTGTTTCTTTGAGGCTTTGGATGCATGTCTGAATGCACTGTATGTCATCTCAGGAACAAATGGCACTTTTTTTGTTTTGATTTCACAGCTTTTCATTTACAATGCTTGGGTGCATTTACACATTCCATCTAAAAATGAAATGTGAACTAGGCGGATAAAGAAAATTGGCACAGAGTGGTGACAAGGCCACTATGTCTGAGCTAGACTGTAGTTAAGTGGCAATACAGAGTGGAAAAACAAGGATCAAAAAGTAAAGCAGTCTTTTCACAGTATCATTATTCCAAGTAGGAGGTTGACATAAAAAGATAAAGACATGCAGCAAATTCCTGAAAATATATACCACTACATTCTGTTTGAAGGTACAGAATGTTTAAGAAATCAAAAATAAATTGGAGATAAAGTGGACCAATTAAAATCATAAAGGCACCCAGGCTGTGGGGGAAGCAAATTAGCCAAAAACAAACAAAGCCATAAGTCTCTCAAAGGGAACATTCCATTGTCTTCCATTATTTATCATGCAACAGGAAAATACAGCAATTAAAAAAATAATGAAGCCAAGAACCAGGTGTGGAAGGGCCTGTGGCACAGGAGCCGTTCCCTGGTACCTGAGCCTGCTCTGACTATGTACAAGTATGAATGAAGAGAACTACATGACCATACTTGAATGGATCCACATCTCACATTCATCACCATTTACTCTCACAGATCAAAATATAAACTACATCACTGCCAAAAAGCAAGATAGATGCTTTCAAGTCAACACTAAAAATGTATCCACTTAATCCCATTCTGGCATGGTCACATAGTGTGGTGGGGTTGTGCAAGTGGACATGGACAAGAAATATATATTACATCTTTATATACAATGAAATGGAGAGGGGCACAGTGGCAGTTTGAGAGGGGTCTTCCTGTTTTAACGTGGTGAAAGGATGGCAAGATTTAGAGAACCCGGGACCTCTTGCTGGCCAGTGAACCATGCTGAAAGAGAAAAAGGGACAGGAAACGGTTAATGTTAAATCAAAATAATCCTGCCGACTATTGAAGCAGTCACTAAATGTTGGTGTCAGAAGCTCAGAGAATATCATGAACTAAACACAGACATTATTTGACATAACAATATAACTGGGGCTCCGGCCAAATTATAACAAGCTGGAGTATGGGGGTTTCTTCTTTTGACCTACCTTAGCCTGCTTGTAAAAGTGAGGGGCCAACTCAACCAACCAGGACGACTCGACAGCAGTCACATCACGCATGTAGTATTTTGACGTCTGCACCACTTCATTGAAAACAACCCTGGAAAGGAGACAATGTAAGATACTGTAAGTGTAGTTTTGGAAACACTTTTAAGTAGGAGAGAATAAAAGTTACTATAAATGTATGTAAATCCTCTGCATACCATATATGTACAAGAATAAGGGAGGAAAAGAAAGCCATGTTTATTGTACAAGACTCCACATTAGGGAACAGCGCTGCAGAAGAAAAGGTACTGACCATTTTGGAGGTTTCTCTCCAAACAGCACAGAGTTGGGGTGGATGTGAAGCTCGCGATCGTCTCGTAAAGTCCTGGCAGAGCAAATAAATACAAGAGTGTGTCATGTGATTTAAAGTGTACGAAAAACTGAAATAATTCCTTTGCTGGGAAAAAGATGAGATAAGGTAAGATAAACCTTTATTGATCCCTAGCGGGGAAATTCGGTTGTTGCAACAGCACAATGACAGCAATAAGTATAGATAAGTATAAAGGTAAAAGAATAAATAACAGGAGGTATATAAAAACTAGAATAAAAAAAGAATACAAAATAGAAACTATACACAAGCATTTGGAGACAAAGATTATAAGGTAAAGTGACAGTGGTGTGGTTAATAGAAGCAGAAAGAACATGAAAAGTTGGACATGTAATAAAAGAACCAAGAGCACTCTCACCGGTAGGAACCAGAATGGTGAATACGGGCTGCGTTAGCGAAAAACCCAAATACAATGCACTTCAAGATCACATCCGGGTCACCTGTGCAAAAGAAAGTAGCAATGAACAATGTCAAATTACCATTTTACTTTAGTTATGTATAAGACCGTGATGTAAAAGGTGCTGAGGGCAGTCAAGCATTGTCAACAAAAATGAACCCTTTGTCGCATTCAAGACATGTTTAAAACCATATGTTTTCATACTAAGGTCAGGTTTCTTCAAAGTAACACACATTTATAAGATGAAAAACAAAAAACAAGAGAGCTACCTAGATACGATCCCACACATTACATACAATAAACATGACACACACTGTACATACCTTCACTGGAGGTCCGTGGCACCTTAAACTTGTTCATGAGACGCCGGAGCTGCTCCCGTACAGTCACAGCCCGCAGCAGACCCTTATAATTGAGGAAGTGTTCCTGACACCACTGGGAGCTCTTCTGGTGCTGCAGGAAAGAAGAAAAGGACTCAGAGTCTTGATCAGAGTCAACTTTTTCCCTGACTTTTGCTGACTTCACAAGTGTTGTGTTCACTGTCACCGACTAAGCTTTATGCTGTACATATATAGACACACATTATACCTTAATGAATGCTTCATACACATTCAGCATGGTGAGGTGGTCTCCCTCAGCAACTGCGAATTTCCTGTGCTCTCGGGCCTGCAGGGTGAGATAGCAAAAAATGGGATAATTGCTATGCTGACAAAGCGTTTCTGACAAATATACAACATGCTCCTTTTGAAAGCCTCTTTTCACTTACGGCAGCTTTCTTCTGATTGGGTGGCACAACAAATATATTCTGAATCTGCATCATTGCTGCTATGGTAACAATCTCTTTGGAGCAGCCATAGTTTCCTGACTCGAGGAGCATCTTGGCAAACATGGGGCTGAGGGGAAACTCCGCCATCCGCACGCCCATGGGATCAGTCAAACGGCCGTAATGGTCCAGACCTGCCAACAGACACACAACTGGTTAAGATTCTGCATCATGTGCAAGGACACCTGAGCTTGTAGATGCTTGCCGACACAGAATTTTGAACACTAGTCTTGCAGTTGAAGGACAGCTTCCCTTTCTACTTTACCACCCTGCTGACAGCCTTGTTTCTTACCTCCCAGAGCGTAGAGCAGCTCTAGTGCCTGAACCATGGTCTGAGCTGGAGGAGGCTGCAAAATTATATTTTTTAAAAATGCACGTTAAATCCAACAATTACAATTTTTACTCTAAAAGACAGAATTAAGTGAGAATCTGGTGTACTTGGGAAGTCTTGTCATTACGTCTTTTAAAGCACAAAGACACAATGACTGCATTAATTTTATGGTTTCTATGCATTTTTCCCCAGAGGCCATTCTCGCTAATTAAAATGTAAAGTACAATTCCTTTAACAGTGGGTGAACACATCACAGCCACCCTGTGGATGCAAAGTGAGCTACTCACAGAAAGGAAGCTGAACCGCAGCACATTGTCAATGCCTAATGCTTTGAGCTGCAGGATGACAGGGGCCAAATTGGTGCGCTGCATCTCTGGCACAGTAGAGGCAGGCAGTTTCTCAAAGTCCTCCTCTGATGAAAGGAACAGAAGCAATAAGAAACACAGGGAGGGAAAGACAAAGTGTGACAGAAAAACAGGCAGAGAGGGTGGAGGGTGGAGCACAAGACTACAGCACTCTGCCACAAATGTTAACAATGCACAAATTCCTCTAACAGACGATATTCTACAACACTTATCATCACTCTTCTATTCCTGCACGCTCGCACATACCTGTGTATAGTCTAAAGCATTTCCCAGGTCGGTTTCGGCCAGCTCTCCCAGCCCTCTGGCTGGCTGAAGCCTTGGAGATGGGAGTGACCACCAGCGATTCAATGGCAGTGCGAGGATTATAGGCCCGCAGCTTCACAAACGCACAGTCGATGACAAATACAACTCCATTTATGGTGATGGAGGTCTCAGCTATGTTAGTGGCCACCACAACCTGGAAGAAACACAAGACACGAATAAGTCAAATGTCTTGTAGGTGACACTATTTTACCAGCTATTGTCTTTTTTTTAATGTCGACACCAGCACTGTTAGTGTAATTCAATGTGGTCACTCTCTCAAAATAAAAAGGTTGTGTTTGCTTCCTTGCTTCCAACATAATATGGTTGATTTACCTGCAATAGAGGCCATATATGGAAGTCATGATTTTACATCAGTTTGTGTGTTATTAATTAGCATGTCTGCCATTTTACATATAGCCAAAATACCTGTGTAAAATGTAAGAGGGCTTTTTGAGAGATGGACTGTGATAAATGGATATCCATGACCACTAATTTTCTTGTTCCATGAATTAAAATATATCCACTAGAATCAGTGTTTACCTTGCGAACAGAGGAGGGCACCCTCTCAAAGACCTTCATCTGCTCAGCGTAAGGCAGACCAGAGTACATGGGCAAAATTCTCAGGTGTTTCTTCATGCCATATCGTGACAGAGACCTGGCCTGCTCCTGCAGGAGGGACACCACTTTCTCCACCTCTTCCTGAGGGGAAAAATACAAGGGATAATGATAAGCAGATGATTAAGACTAAGAAGGAAAGAATAAAAGACTGACCACTCTACAATATAGTAATAAAATAACAAATGGGATTAGTGGGGACGAGAAGTATTAGATATAGTCACTAACCTGCCCAGTAAGAAAAGCCAGGACATCTCCGTCGTCCTCTGTCTCATGGATCTTCAGCACTGTCTCCACTGTGGCCTTCACATAGTCTGGGACAGGACTGAGAACAAACAAAAGAAGCTTCAGAGTTAAAAACAAATGTGCAAATTATGCACCATTTCTTCAGACTGGATTATGTGTTGACTACCTGACTGTGTAGAAGACGTCCACGGGAAAGGTGCGTCCCTCCACGGTCAGAATTCCACACGTGTCCTTGTTGGGATCCCCGGACTCGTTCAGGTTGAAGAAGTCGTGGAATTTCTTCACATGAAGGTGATATTACAGTTAGAAAAGGGAACTTTAATGAAGCATTTCAAACCATAACTTAAGAAATAATAGAGCAATCACAAAAAAAACGGGTTACACAGCTTCCAGCTAAGTTGATTGAGGAATCATGAAAAGTCACATTTGCCAGTTAATACAGTAAACATGGTTATATTTAAAGTGGAAGTTAATATTCTTTTTTATCAGCTGGTATTTTCCCAATGTTTAGCAGCAACAAAACAATGAAATACTCTTGCTGCCCTCAATCTGCCATTTTAACAAGTAGTGTAACTTACTGCTGCAGTATAACTAAATAATATGCATGTGTAGATAAAAGCGCTTCAAAACAGAAAGTACAGTAGATGTCTGATATGGCATTTCAGCTGACTTGTTTCATGCTGAGCACAGTCGTGGCCTGATTGTGTCTTTCTTTCATCAGTGTGCCGCAGATGTCAGTACAATGTGATCTGACCTGACATCAACTTTTCCTCTGTCTGTCTTTGTTTCTCTCGTCTCGCTAATCACGCATATCTGCTCATCTTAATGATGCAGTCACCTTGGCGTCCAGAGTGGCAGAGGCCACAATCAGCCTCAGGTCTCGCCGCTTTTTCTGAATCTAGAGAAGAATCAGGGAACACAAAGCAGTGAAGAAGAACGGAGAAGACAAGTCAGGGTTAAAATGGAATAAGAGTCACAACTTTCTAGGATTATTTTCATGGCTAGTAAAGTATAAATTAAAGTTAAAAAGTAAATTATTCCACTGACAGAATCAGCTGGGATTACCTTCTTTAGTAGACCGATGGCTATGTCTGTATACAGGGTCCTCTCATGTGCTTCATCTAGCATCAACACACTGAGGATAACGCACAATAAAAGAACATTAGAGTGAATCCAACCCAGTCTTGATAACAAAAACAAGTTTTTCACAGACATTTTGACATGTCACAGCAGGAAAAGCACAGGTGTAAATAATAAAATTAATGATGGCTGAATTCCATTTAGCTGCTTCAGTTTCAGGGTCCTGGTATTCTTTGTACTGGCTCAATTGTCCCACCGTCCCAGCTTACTGGGACACTTGAATACAACAGAGCCATTGTTACTGTTATATGTAACACCCGTGCTTTTCCTTCTGTGACACGGCAAAATATCTGCTGTGAAAACGGCCTACAGTATATGATGCCTTAATTACAATCCCGTACCTGTATTTTTTCAAAAGAGGATCAGCCATCATCTCCCGCACCAGCATGCCATCTGTAAGGAACTGAAGCGCACAGGTGCAATTAAGGACTGAACGGAACCAAACACAGGACAGCTTGTCATGAAGACTTCACACATATGGCGGGGGGAGTACCTTGATCCTTGTGGCGTGGGGATCAGAGCAGTCATCAAACCGGATGGTATAGCCCACCTCATGTCCCAGCAGGGCCCCCCGCTCTTCTGCTACACGGTTAGCTACCTGTCAGCAGGGAAGAGGGGAAAAATATAGCAGTATAAGCAGGCATGTGTCCCTCAGTGTGAACTACATTTCTTGCAGTGAAATGACATTGGCAAACAGTGACGGAGCAGAGCGGTAACAGGACATCAGCAGAGGTCTTACAGAGATAGCAGCCACACGTCGAGGCTGTGTCACTCCAATCACCTTCCCCTCCGCTGCCCAGCCAGCCTCCAGCAGGTACTGAAAGGAGGGCGGATGAAAGGAGGAGGTAGATCAAAAAAGGAGAAGAGTACAAAGCGTGAGATAGAGACACTGATGTTGCAGAACAGCAGACTTTGCATAAATTAAAGCCTAGCTGATGAGGTCCAAACCCTGCTAAAAAAAAAAAAAAAAAGAGGCCACTAAGCATCAAGACAAGGTCAGGTAGGAGTTAAGCCACATGAAGGGTACCAGTCCACTGCGGCAATGATGTGCCTTAGGCTGTTAGATTTGGTGCATATGTGACTTTGAGCATATTTTGCCCTTTTCAGAGTAGGCAAAACAAATGCTAGACACCAGTTCTCACTCATTTTAAACCATATTTCAAAGTAGTGCCTAAGCGTTGCGTGGCCTGAGTTATACTAACCTGAGGTATCTGTGTTGTCTTCCCACATCCTGTCTCACCAACTATGATGACAGTCTGGTAGCTCTCCACCAGGTATAAGATGTTGTTTCTGTGCTGAATAGGAAACAATTAACAAACAAACAAACAAACAAACAAACAAAGTTCATAATCAACACTTGACCACGTTCAACCCACTCATCCCACCCTATTGTTGCACTCGTGCATGTTTGGAAGCGATGTGAAACCTTGAAAACGGGGAGTTTCTGTCGCTGTTTCTCCACGGAGAGGGCGGTGTGCGGGTTGAAGATGATGGGGGAGCCGGTGGTCTCCGTGTTGAGTTCGCGCTCCTCCGAGATCCCCGGTGCCTCAGACCCTGGGGCAGAGCAGATGGTGAAGGTGAAGATTAAGATGTTTTATTTAAACGTAAGCAGGCTGAGGCTTTAAGAGGATGACAGCCGGGGTTTAGTGCAGTGCCCTGACGTGAAACGAAGGACTATGGGCGATGAAAGCCCTCCACTGGTGCCATTTTGACCGCATGTATTCGTGCAGCGCGTCGTACTTTCTGCCTTTCTGTGTGTTTTAATTTGGTACAGCACTTTGATTCCGCAGAGCTAACGTTACCCGAGCTGACCTGAACTAGCTGCAGAGATCACGCAGATGCTGTGAGCGCGGCTGCAGCCAAACTGAGACTGACTGGACTATATTAGCAGCTGTGCGTTAATAAATATAAACCCGAAAAAATGACGTTAAATACCCAATTTATACATTTCTTTTTTCGTACTTACCCGGCTTCCAAAATTTCATCGTGGAAAGGGGAGCCGCCATCTTGGCCTCTACGTCACATTTTTTTTTTCCTTCTTTGTAGATGACGTCATCATCTGTATTTTCTTCAGAGATTTTATGAATGATGTCAGTGCGTGTGAAAACAGCTGCAACTTCAAATTCAAGTCGGCTGAAATTCTTTCTTGTCCAGCAGGTGCAAACAAAAGGTCCAAATAAATATAAAATCTATAATATATATATATATATATATATACCTCTGTAGCAGCAAAACATAGTCACAAATAAATTAAGGACAAGGATAAAAGAAGTATTTAGAAAAGAAGAAAAACGGATGAAAAGTTAGGAAATATTACTATTGTCTAAGTAAGTCAAGGTTTTGACTTCATATCTCATAACCAGTCGTTGAAAGTAATTAAGTACATTTACTCAAGTACTGTACACGAAGAATCATTTTGAGGTACATGTACTTTTCTTCAATTTTATGCAACTTTATTCTTCTCCTCCACTACTTTTATGAGAGAAATATTGTACTTTTTACTCCAGAACGTTTATCCGACAGCTAAAGCTATTTTGAAGGTCAGGGTTTTTACATACAAATCATATGGTCAGCTTACAAAATATGATGCGACCAACAGTAAATAAAGCAGTTAAAATTTGCTCAACTAGCTACAACATTAAAATACATCAGTAATAATCATCCCATAATAGAACTTTTGACAGGGACATTCTGCCGTCCAATGAGTACTTTCACTTTTGATACTTTAAGAACGTTTTGCTGCTAATTCTTTTGTACTTCTGCATAAGTAAAATTACAAATGCCGCACTTAACTTGTTAGGGATTTTTTTATTGTGTGGTATTGCTCAATTCTTCTTCCACTACTGCTCATAACCTTAATACTGTATCTTATAATTTTGACTCAGCATGAGTATTTTTATTTTGTCACATCTACCATTTCATGTATTTTTGTTTTGCTGGCAGAAAAAGCTTTCCATAATGTGGAGAGAGCAAAAAGCAAACTAAATTGCAATACGATGCATTTCAATAAAAGGAAAATCTGCTTCTTAGTAACACCAGCATGCAGTCCAATGCGAAGGCACATGGTCTTTTAACAATCACTGCATGAATCATCTGACAACGCGCTAGAATTTCTTCTGCATTTCATTAAAAAAACAAATACCATCTCTTTGAAAATGGAGGCCAAATAAAGCCCATGTTTAATGATTCCCAAAAGATTTGATCAGAAAATACAATCCTTGCAAACACCAGCTGCATATCTAATATAACAGTATCATTACAAGAACTTTTCAAGAACTGTTGTTAAAAGTTCGTCACTATAAAATACTGAGAAATGTTACATCAAACAAGATATAACATAAGTACAAATAAATCTGTGTAATACAAGGTGGATTTGACAAAAGGGACATTGTACAGAATTTACAGACAAGTTTAAATTAATTTCAAAACAACAGGTAAGACTTTGATCTGGAAGCTACATGTGAGAAAAAAAAACATTTAAATTATTTCTACCCTCCTAACTAAGGCCATTAATAAATGACACCTAGATATATGAACAGCAAGTCATGGCAGTGCACAGACCAGTTTTTAGCTTAAATCTGCGAACATTTGCATCTGAAAACGGCATGCATGTTTCCTCCCTCTTTGCTCTGAGGAAATAATTTGAATGGACAGATGACTTATGGTAATTAGTTCCTGACTGAAATAATAGCGCATTGATACTACTAGCAGATACTAGCATCGGGATTGGATATCAGCTGATATGTGTATCTTACCACCAGCATTTGTTTTTGATGTTGAAAATTAGCACGAGTGAGATTTCAGCTGTGGTTAGCTACGGTTTTCCCCCAATTGGTGACCCATCAGAAGAAATAACTATAACAACAGATTTCATTCAAAAATGCTGTTTATATCCAGTGACAAAACAAAACAAACACATGAAGCTGATTCACCTATCAATATTTCATGAAAATAGCCGACTCCACCTTTAAAACCACAGACACGTACTGTAGCTGGTAACCTTAACAGTAACCTATAATGTGTTTTACTGCCATGACACTTTTTAGCTAATTATTTTGTCAGGCCCCGATTATTTTCTGAAAAAGGTAAAAACATAATCTTGGAGTGAAATTTCAGAGGGGTGATTTAACAGTGAAGCCACCAAATTAATCCTTTACTGGTAGTTTTATACATCCAGTATGGTACGTTTTGTCCCTAAATTAAAGGTAACACTTCACACTCATTAACTGATTGAACCCTAACGGCTATATGACAAGATTTTGTTTTTATTGCCCAGTTCCTGTTAGTTAATTGACCAGCTCATGAGCAGTAAACTGGGACCAATACACATACTGGTTGTTATCTTTACAGTCTAAAATCTGCGTTCACATCCCTCTTCTAAAACAGAAGAAAGGCCTGTAGTAAACCAACAAAGACGACAGAATCCATACTCTGATTTACATCAAGGTACTGTTCCATGATAACTAGAACTGCAACCAATCTCAGCTGAACTGTTTCCTTTCCATAATTGTTAGTGTTTTGTCAGTGATGATGTCGATGAAGTGAGGAAGAAAATATAACATATGGGGAGTGTAAAGGAGGGTGCCTTAAAAAGGAACCCCCCCAAATTAGAGAGATGTACAGTATTTGAACATGTTCATCACAGTGGTCTTTCAGGATCTTGTTAATCAAACTAGGATTCCCATGATGCACTGCACACTGAAAAGTCATACTGTATGTAGGAGCGTTGGCAACCCTCAAGCCATGGAGTTCCTTTGTCTTGACAATTTACTTCAACAGAAATGTTTGTTTTTAGTGTCCTATGGATTCCTCTCAGTCATAATGTAGAGCCGTGTAAAAGATTATCCACACCACCTGGTAAAGAGAAAAAAAAAAAAAAAAAAAAAAGAGATTAGACACCAATGATCGAATCATATGCTTCACAAACAGCAGATTGAGTTATTTCACAGCACAGTAATCTCAATACAAACTGACTAATGATAAGCTAAACTAAAAAAGAGAAACACTAACCCCAAATACTGAAATCTGATCTTAAAATAAAAATTAAGACCTCATGTAACACAGAACTATGGCACCTAGACACTGCACGATAACAATAACCTTGCAAGTTCATTGCATGTACACTGTGCGAGACGGGTCGCAGTCTGTGCGAGACTGTACAACATCAATTTTTAGGCATGTCAGGTAGCGTTGGCCTATGCATTGCAAAAACCTCAGAAGAATCGATCCATGTCTTCTCTATGTGTTAACTGTCTGTTACTGATGCAGTGAATCGCAAAGCACTAAGAATCACTAAATGAAACTTTTAATTTTGTTTTAAATAATGAAATTTGATAAATTAAAGATCCTACAAATGTTAATATTTTCATGCTAAGGTCACCCGTTTAAAAAATACTAGGACTACATGCATTTACAACAAGACAACACACTGAACATGAAAAAGTGTATGTTTTTAGCAGTCTAGCGTAGACTAATATACTAGGTCTTGTTTAATTTAAATTGAATTCATTTATTTATTTTAAAACTGAAGTGAGCATAAGATGCCACTGCAGTTTGTAAGTCATCTCCACCCGAAACAGTGGTGCTCAAATGCTACTCAATTAAACCAGACATCCAACATGAATTAACTATCATATAGGAGACTCGTCTTTGCACCGTCCACCCTGCGAACACACAGAAACAACTGGGCCAAATTTTGAACCTCTATTTCTAAAGACAGCCTAACAGAATTTACCACACTCTGCAAAAAGCCTATGCGTTTCCATAAATATTAGCATCCCCACCAGAAACAGAGCAAAAGATGTCATGAAGCCTTCTTTGGTGAGTTCCCACGTGCCACCATACTCTTCCTCATCAATCTGCTGAAAGCTGCTGAAGTATACATACAGGACGCCAGCGTTGATGATGCAGAATCTAACAAGGCAAACACATGAAGACGTTAACTTTTCGGGGTTTTCTTTGGTACAGTCACATATGAAGAGACCTCTAAGCCCAGTTAAAGACGTAAGGTTGAGACAGGCTGCACAGAATACTTACATGGCTATTCCCAGGAATCCTTTCAACGGTGCAACACCCCATATCACACCAAGGATTACTGCAATAATTTGCCGAAGCCAGTAAATCACATCTAAAAACTCGTCCTGTAAAAGAAAACACAGAATCTTGATTGAAATGATGTAACGCAAATACTGACTTTAAAAGAATACCACACTTACAAGCATTAGCAGTGAAAAATGCATTTTAAGTGCCTTAATTTAATGTTCTCTTTCTGATGCTTCCTATGTAGGAAATGTATTTTAAGGTGTGTGTATCATGGAAAAACATGTCCACATCGAGCCCTGATGCAGGTAATCAGGGCTAGTACAGTTATAGTTCCTTCAACAGAAAAAAAAAAAACAACGACAGTCAAACGGTTCATAACAGGAATGCATAATCTAATGTTTTGACTAAACAGTGAGATGAAAAGTGTCTCTTGTGGCACTGACCTCTGTGGTTAGAGGCTTCATTTAGTTAAACTTAGCTTATGTTAGGTGTCGCTGAGATGACAGGGTTTGGGTTAAGGTTAAACACAAACTGATGCAAGCTTACGAGAGTGAATATTAAATCAATTAATCAACAGTAAATTAACTGAAAACTATTTTGACAATTGATTAATCGTTTGAGTCATTTTTCAAGCAAAAATGTCAAGCATTCTCTAGTTCCAGCCTCTCAAATGTGAGGATTTTTCCAAATAGTTTTGACATTTTACAGACTAAACAGTTAATCAATTAGTCCTTTTTTTTTTTTTTTTTTGAAGATTAATAGAGAAGAATGTTTAATCGAGCCCATAAATTCAGTAGGAGCGGGATGTCATAAAACCCAGCACCATTTGCAGGTCGTCGACTTCCTCGTCTCGTTTTGAATTAAGCCCAAAACCGCCGAGACAATTTTAAAATAAAAAATAAAAAATAAAAAAGGTACTCTTTCCGATTTGACAGCGAACGCAGCCAAAGCGGATTAATCCTTAGCATTGCAGCTAGCTCCAGATAGCCGTCTTCACGTGCACCGAGACCTTTGAGGCAACTAATAGCGACTTCAACAATATAACTCCTGCACTAAACTGTAAAAGGGGGCAACCGACTGACCTTCTCTTCCCAAGCAGCGTTACTGTTGAAGGCTTTGCTCCATGTGGACTGTTTTACACCCCCATTCAGCAGATGACTTTCTTCTTTCCGCTTTATACTGCTCGTCATTCTTCGCTGTCTCCTTCGGCTGCCGACGTCGAAAAGTTAGAATCTAAATCCGACGACACCTCAAGCTAGAGTTAAGTTTCTAGCGTTGACTAGGGGAAAAAAGTGCTGCGAGATATTTGAAGGTGTTACGGGATTGTTCGCTCCGCGGACCTGACAGTTTTCAGTCGCTAACCGAAAAAAAAAAAAGAAGGGCCATTCGCGCACGCGCAATATTGTTTGACCCCAGCCACCAGCCAGCCAATGAGAGAGTGCGACGTTTCTGCGTCTCTGTTGCCAGAAACTGCGTAAAACCTACAGCGACGCCCGGTGGTCAAGATCCGTAAACGCTTTCGATTTCAGCCACAATCAAGTGCAAGTGATTCAGTATGTAACAAAACGTGACAACAAATGGTTTTCACATTATAACATAGTATTCTATAATGAAAGAAAAACGTCAAACAATGGGTTTTTTTTCTGTAACCCACATGAAATCTACAAATAAAGTGAAAAAGTTAATTGAATAATTGACTAATCGTTGCAGCTCTACATTCTATACATATCTCAAAATGATGATATTAAGCAACAGGTGTCCCGTTTTAAAGTTCACTGGCTACAACCCAAGGTAACCATGGATACACATTCAGTGGACAATGAAGTAATCACCAGCCACAGGTGAGAAAAGTGAAGTAATAACATTAACAGCCTGACAAAACCCCGAAATAAAAAAAAATAAAAAAAATGTAATTAGAGGAAGACAAAAGTAAGGAAATAAATAAATACAAAATAAATTTAGATTTTGAAAAATATATATATAAGATGAGATAGAGTTTACCAATACAATGCAATTGATAATGATGTTGCATGATGATGCAATGGTAATAATAATTTAAAATAAAAGATAAAATCAAAAACAGGAGGCAGATTTTGAAGGGGCTCAGTATGGTTTAATGTGTTGCTCCATGGTGTTCCCTCAGGCTGTGACATGCTCTGTTATAGTTCCCTGCTTCCATGGCAATGCCAGTTTTTTTCCCCCTAGGAAGTATTGAATTTATTTATTTATTTCAATTTTCTCTCTCATTCTCTCTCAGCCCCTATATCAGTTATTCATCAACTGGCTCATGTTGAATAGACATTATATTTGGCATGGACTGCTGTCAATACATTGATTAAATTGATCTTTTCTGCACACTTCCATTCATGTGAAGCTGCTGTCATTAAATAAATGTGTATACAACATTACAGTACATGCCACTGCAATAGTGTTTGCTATGGTAAAGCATTTCATTAGATGCCATAAAGCTTAACATGAGCTGTGCATCTTTTGTGGTGTCAAAACATACACAGCTGTTCAGCGGATGTAAAAGTAGTTCCCAACCTGGGGGTTATCTCTCTTGGAGTATTTTGGCAGTCATTGAGATCTTTCTGTCACTCTCTCTGCTGTCCAGCAGAGGGCTTCCTTTATGACGGTGAGCCTCACTCCACTTAGTGAAAATCTTATCCAACTCTCCTGATCAACACTCTGATTTGAGATGACCACAGGTGCTTGGCCTTAACTGAATTGATATATTGCTTAATTAACTGGTGTATTTAGAGTGATTTGGCCAATAATGTGATTAGAATGGTTTACTATGTGGTTCTAACAGAGCCACAGACCTAAAACCAGTTGGATAAATATGATATGAAGCTTGATTTTTGCATGATGAGATTTAATGGCAGAAGAGAAAGCCTATGAGGTTAGTGTTTAAAACACTGAAAAGGAACCGGCTTTGACGGACGACAGCAGGTTCACAATATGATCTTATATGGAAAATGAAACACAGATTCAATTTAATTAGGTAATGATAGCAATAAATATTAGACTTATGTACAGTGTTATGAAACAGAATATAATGGCAGGCTTCTCTCACTTCAGAATGGATTCTGGTGGCATTTTAATATTTTAATATATATTTCTCAGCTCTAGGACATTAGTACCTGTATGTATTTTGTGGTGATATCAGGAATAATATGCTGTAACCAGTGTAGTTATGAATACATTCTTAACCACCAGCATATGAGATACAGTAAGTGTATTTCAATTTCTCTTTTGAGTCTTAAAATTGACCCACTAAGCATCTTCCTGAATGAGTCATTAAGGAAGATGTGGGGGATGTGTCATCATCTTTAATTTGAATCTAACTGCATGCATGAATAAACACAGCTTATTGCAATATCAATAATAGTCTTGTGTTTGCAAAACTCTAGTGTGTAGGTTCACAGTTACAGTGACCATGCTGTAACTAATATGTGGAAAGCTTTATTTCCTGATATTAATATTCCTATGAGAAAGGGTGGAAACTATAACCACATATAAGAGAATCTGAGTAGATTTTTCATTTCCACATCCTTTTTGTAGAAGGCCCACAGTTGATTCTACTGATTTACTTTTATTTAAGTAGATTTGTGAAAAATATTCTACTCTTCTTTTGGAAAAGCAAGAACCCCCATTTCACCATAGTCCATTTTTAGGGTATATTTAATGTAAGCAGAGCACAACTTCACCTATTTCCAATGTGCCTGGAGAAGGGAAATACTCTGAAGAGGTCAAAACTCCAGCAGCACTTGTAGTAGAGCAACTTGATTGTGAGACCTATATTTACTGTACGCTCAGTTGCTAGTTTATTATGTACGCCCGGCTGAAAACTAATGCACTCTAATACAACAGCCCTGCAATAATAAATCCTAATGTTCAGTTTTTAACTGTTTTGGAGAGGTGTTGGCTCAACTTTATGGTCAATTTGGAGGCTGTAGTTTGTGGTGCTGTTGAATTGTACTGTGATGCATTTATATCAATGACGTAAAACTGGAGATTAGAGATTAGATTCAAAAGTGGCAACTGAGTGGAGATAGAAATGGATACGGTCAGGGGGGCATATTGGCCTTTTCATAGTAAACACACGTAACAGTAAATTTTATTGTAAACTGTGCAAAATAGCAATTTTTTTTGCCAAAGCAAAGCCGGCAACTGCCCCGGGGTCCCAAAAGAGCCCCAGGTTCACTGTGTGTCAGCTGGTTTTTGGTAGTTTGATTACTTGCAAATTTGCACCACTGAATTACAATACCAACTGGAAATTGAATCATCACATAATCTTGTGGCCCTATTTTTTTATTTTATTTTTTTTTTTTTTTATTGGGGCCTTGTGTTTAAATCTGGCTCTAGCACCTTGATTTCTTCAGTTTATATTGTGGTCACATCGTGCATTTTTCAAAATAAAGTTGTGTTGCATTAAGTTACAGACAAGCTGATACACAGAAAACCTGCACTCGAGTAGTTTTCCAGTATATGAATACTGAATTTGTCTGTGTGTCATGAGCAAAATTTAATAAAGCTGCCATCTATAGTAGCCTACATGATGGGGACCTGGAGGCAACAGGGGCCAAACAGCGAGGGTCATTACATACTGAGCATGTGAATGAGTGATATTTTTATAACTGTGTTTATTAGTATAGTTTTACGAGCGTGTATACAGTAGCCTAGTTGTTTGGGTACGGTTGGGGTGTGAACGCAGGGTAACTTTTGACGTACTGTTTGTACTATCTCTTTAAGAGAAGTCACCTGGGAAGGGGGACAGGTGTGAGTTGCTGTAACATCACGCTTAACCGGGACCGGTGACGCCTTTGTCTCTTTCTAAAACTTGACCACGACCCCGCTGTATTGCTGGGTCAAAGTCGGGACGGGATGTCTGACTCGCTTCTGCACGGCGGAGCTCGAGCTCTCACGCCAACTCCACCGTCAGTGACGTCTGCGTCACGTGTCCGTCTCTTCCCTCGGTACGTCCGTCGTATTTTCCTCCCTTCCACAGCCTGCTTTAACACTGAGAGCCACTCGAAATAAACAAGCGCAAAAAAAAGGGGGGGCCGCTGTAGGGACCGGTCTGGCTCCAGTGTCACGTTTATCACCAGCCGATGGACAGAGGGGGCTTACACCTATAAGTTGCCATCAGTGAAGCCCAAACCTCCCGTCAGTTTCTGGCTTCACTGAGCCCACATCACTGTTAAACTTTTTTTTTTTAAATCCTGCGCTGCATACACTGAGCTACGACAAAGCGAGGTGAGTGTGGTTTTATGATACACATTTACACAAGTGTTTCACCTTTCCCAAACTTGTGTGAGCTATTGTGAAGCCTTACCTTTGCGGGCTGCGCTGTGGCTCAGCAGTGCTGGCCAGCTGCATGTCGCCTGCTTAAAATGGCGACAGCCAACGGGGGGAGAGAGAGTAGTGTTTTTGGGCTGGGGGGGCTTGCCTTTCCCTGCACTCCGAATCGGTTACAATGTTTAAAACCTATAATGCGGACGAGCCTGTTAAGTTGGGGCTCACTCCGCCTAACTTGAGCGGAAGATGAACACGCATCATTTTCGGAAATGTTTGACGCTGCTGCGCTCAGGGACTAACGTTACAGTCCAGCCACTTTCCGTTCGTGCTATTAAACAAAATACCGCTATTCGCTCACATTTTTTAAATTTTTTTAGAAACACTGTTTTCATATTAGTAGCGATTAGATGTTGTCGGTTTATATTAAAGTCAGGCTTGTTATATTTTCGCGTAGGCAGTTCCCTTAATTCCCCCTATTTTTCAGTCTGTGCTATGAATGAAGAAGTTAGACATCACTTTGAACTCATATCGCTTATGTTTTGATGAGTACTTTACTATGGTTTATCCACGAGTTTACGTTATTAGGCCTGTATATTTTTATTTTTTATTTTTTGTCAGAATCTGATAATATGTTTGTGTTCACAGACGGGTTTAAAATCAAGGCTGCTACTCTTTTCATAAACTATAAGCAGAGTTCATGCTTTATTCCGTGTTGCCTAACAGTCAGTTGTGGGTTTGCAGGCTGTTGCCCTGGTTATTTATCATGTTAGTGTTGTCATGAGTGTGTGACTCCAGGGATTAGAGCAAAGCTTTCCCAGACAGCTAGTTTGTATCTGATGTCCACGTGAGTCCCAAGCATAGGCAAGCAGCTTAATCCAGCTGTCCATTTATCACCCACGGTACACCTTTTACTAGTTTCCATACTATTGTTGATGGTTAAAAAAAATCCAACTCAATTTGGGTATGTGGGAGTTTTTCTTAGATGTGAGGAAGTGTGTCAATCTTGGATATTAAAAGCTGTACAAAAGATTATTATTATTATTATGCCTCATCTTGCTGTATTGCATTGTGATGCTTGAGCTCAATGGCTGTACATCTCATTGAATAGTCTCACTCCCCCCCGCGCCCTCATCACCACCTCCCACCCCTCTTTCTCCTTCTCCCTTTCTTTCCTTCAGTTTTAGGTGTGCAGCTGACACAGGTTGAGTATCTTTGCATGAAAGGATTTATCAGTACACCACTTATTGATATCATATTTGCGGCTTGCGCTTTGGTTCGTGTCGCATCTTGAGAATCTTTTCGTTTTGCTTTAATCGTTTCCTTTTTAAGCATGGAATGATCAGGTGACAACCTAATGAAATGGAGCAATTCTTTGTGTGTGTATGTGTCAGTCCTCCAGTAATGACTTTTCATCAGTAAGTTTCCTCTCCTCTCTTTGTTGACCCATGAAATGACAATTTACTTCCAGATCTCTACCAAGTATATGACCACAAAAAAACAGAGTCAGCTGCTACTCAAGAGCCTTTTCACAATCTTTAGGGAGAGAGCAGTGCGATCCACTCGCACGTCCGGAGCGAGCAGGTTTGGGTCAGCAGCAGTAGCAGCCTCTTGCTCTGCTTGGCTGGTTAACAGCTTGTGATGTCAGCCATTTTAGGTTGGACAGCACAGAGCCTGGTGCTCCGCCATTTTTCTCTCCCTCCCCTCTCAGCAACCCAGTTTTAACGCATGCACTGGCAGTGGCCACAGCAATGCAGCCGTTTGCAAACCCACGCAGCCATCCGCTCCCTGACCTGAGAGCAGCCCAAATGGGACTCAGGAGCAGATGGAATGGCGCCGTAGGAACACCGTCACTGAGGTTTTCTTATTGTTGCCAGTATTGTATGAGGACTGAAATGGTTGTGGAAAGAAGTCCAGACGCAACAACACATGTAAGCGTCTAGAGTCATGAGCCGTGTTTGTCAGCAGAGGTATAAAACCCTGGAGTTGACTGATAGGAGGAGGTTAGTTGGAGCCATGTCCGTTTTAAGGTGGTAAATTAAGTAACTGGCAAGGTGTTTACAGAAGAAAACATGGCGAAGGATTTCTGTTTTGGTACAGAGGAGAAAAAAGCAAAGGGTTTGTGATTTGGAAAAGAGACTCAAAGATGGCGAAGGATTTGTGTTTTGGTACAGACCTGATAATTAGCATGAATACACTTGGGGATAGAGGTGGTTCTTCAGTCCTCTCTGAAAGAGACAGCATCTGCCAGATTTTCGGCCCTGTTTTATGTGTCCATGCCTGCGTTGCCTACAGTGAGTAGTCAGGCCGTTGCAGGCCCAACACAAGAGCCACAGAGAGCGGGGAACAGCGCAGTAGCCCAGGCAGATGTCTGGACAGGGACTCGGGAACTAAGTTAACAGGAAGAGATGGCATCGCCTCTGGCCAACAGCATGTCTTGGCGATGGCGACCACACCTAGCTGGGAGACATCAACACCGCGTGAGGGAGGCACTGAAATAGGAGCAGGGCAGGGACTCTCCAAATACCACTCACAGGGGTGTGTGGAACAAACAAGCCCCGCTAGAGCCAGGGACTGGATGGCATAGGATATGTGTGTGCGTGTAGAGTAACCATGCGTGTGCGTGTTTACCCACACGCATGTGCTTTAGAGAAATGAGCTGGTGGGAGAGAGAGAGAGAGAGAGGGGGTAGGAGGTGGTTGCCATGGGGACAGTAACACACCAGTGGCGCTGCCGACCTGTCTCCCTGGGCCAAACTTGCTCGGAGAGGGAGGAGAAGAAGGAACGGAGGGAGGGGAAGCAGAGGGTGCAGAGACGGTTGGAGAGGGAGGGGGAGAGAGGGTGAAGAGACAGGGGACGAGTGAGGAAGCAAGAGAAGCAAGGGAACTGCTCCCTGTGTTGTACACCTATTCTCTGTCCTACTAAAGAGAGCATTTGTTACACGCACAGATATCGACATTACACCTGTATTCTCAGCTAGGTGAGGAGAGGAGTTGGCATGCAGCTACGCTATGCGGCCAAGCTGTAGGATTTCTAGTGAGTGTGAGCGCTATTATTGGCCTGTACTCAGAGGATATAGCCCAGGCCTAGACAAGAGTCAGGCCAGGGGATGAAAGGAGGTCATGCTGTGCTGAGCCATTGATGAGGCGTAGATAATATAGGTTATGAACCAGGAGGACAAAAACATTGTCTTTGTGTGCCACTGGGAGATCTCTGACTCTCACACACAGAAAAGAAAAATGGCAGCCTCACTACCTCAGTAAACAAGCCTCACACACAGGCATGCAGGCAGCCACCCCCACACGCCACATACACACACACACACACGCACACACACACAAAACGCGAGCACACATGCGCCCCCGCCCACCCCACCCCACCTCCCCTTGCTCTCCACTCTTCAATCTCACAGGAAACCCACACATGCAAATGCTGACACGCATAACAGACACAAACCCACCATCAACTCATGGTCAGTCAACGTATGTGCAACATTCAAATTAAAGTTACTGGCCGGTGTACTCATACCAGTGAGTCAACTGAGCGCGTGTGAGCCTGGCATTGCTGAGACATGAGCTGCCAATTTGGACTCGCCGATAATAGCTCAGCTTGCATTGTGCATTGTTTCAGTCCTCACCTGTACGAGGCCTGTGGGTCTCTGCTGGTTAGTCTCCGTGCTGAGGCACAACTTTTGTCTGCAGATGTGTTCACGCGGTTGTGGTTTTTGATTTTTTTTTTTTTTTTTCACATGCAATCGGTGTGTGACGTGAACTTAATCGCCATTGTAGCACTGTCTGTCAGTCTTAACAGCTGTCGATATGCGCAAATGGGATTTTAATACTTTGTGACACTCGCGTGTTCACTATTTGTTTTAGTTTGAGTAATGATTTTGCACGAGGCACTGAAATGCATGTGTGGGCATATACAGACACTGAAGCTGAACTTCAGGTTATGTCCACTGGCTGAAGAGCTCGGGTTGGAACATTCCAGGCTTTGCAGTGCAGCGAGGAGGGAGGGAGGGAAGGAAGGACTGTGTGATTGTAGTTTGGAGCAAGAAGGGGGCGTTGAAGAGCGGGGGTTAGCAGGGTGGGGTGGTGTTGGATGGGGGTATCGGAGGAAAATTCCTCACTGAAACACCTCAGTGCTTCCTCTACGATAGTTAACACCCCTCCTTCCCTTGCCTCCTCACCCCAAATTGACTGCCCATCCCCCACCGTCCTCTCCCGTTTGCTCTCCCTCTCCTCTTCTCTCCTCTCCTCTCCTCTCCTCTCCTCTCCTCTCGCCTTCCCACCCACACCCAACAGAACCACGTGATGGATGGCTGAGACTGCCCACCCATAAGCCTTTGTGTTGGTCATGTGACCAGCCTGCCTTGGCAGAGCGGTGCCCCCTGATGCAGAACTGAATGGCAGGGGAGTAGGAGGGGTGCACAGCAGCCCCAAGCTAAGGGCAGTTACTCTCTCTGGGGGGTGCACGGGGGAACAAGGGGCATCGCGTTCCCTCCACAGTAGCAAACTTGCCTGTTAACCCCTCACACTCTGAGCCAAAGAGAGGAGCAGCCTTCTCTCGGTGGTGACAAACAGGCAAAGATAACCAATGTGATGTGTCCAATAAAGTTCTCATCACAGGCTTAATAAAGTATCTCGTTGTTCATGGTTTTGATTTTAAAAATTCATAAAAGTTAGCAAGATATGTAGACTGTAGATTAACTGCACATTAAGTTACTAAAAGTCTTACATTGAGGTTGAATGCAGGAAACCTTCGCTCAGTTAGTGTGTGAAAGGGCATCTGTCACACCCCAGTCCTGTGAGGGTTAACTGGGCTTTGAGCTAATGTACCATGACCTCTCTGTTGCAAAGCAAGGCTGTGTGTGTTTGTGGGTACAAGAGGAAGAGCGCATTTGCCATTGAACAAGTTATATTTGATTGGTGAAGAGCTGGTTTATTGTATGATGACACCGACTTGGAGTATGCTGCTCACCTGGCAGAGATGGTTGTGGTGCAGCAGCAGCACTGGGCAGAAAGAGGTTATGCTAAGTCTGAAACTAGTCCCAGACGAGTTTAACATTTGCATGGGACTGCTCTGTTTGTGCAGAGGAAGGGCAAGGTTATTTTAGATTTGGGCTGCCTACCAGAAAAGCTGCATTTGGTTTGGGTTTGCTAGTAAAGTGTCTTTGCATAGGGAAAGATTTGAAAGATTTTAGGGTTTTCCTGTTGAACTTCTTTGAGCTGTTGAACTTTTGTGAACTTTTGCTGCTCCGTGCGTGAGGTGTCATGTCGGTGCAGAGTGATTGGGAGAGTAATTGCCCTAGAGCTGTCCTACGATACTGCATCACTACCTCTCTTTGGGAGGGAGGGAGCGGAGGAAGGAGGGAGGGGAAAACTCCTCCACAGGAAGCTTCACCATTTTGTATGGAGACAAGGGATCTAGAAGTGAAGTGAAAATTTGAAGATTCACATTCTCATGCAGGTCTCCGTGTTTCTATCTTTACTGTCTGTACTATTGTTGGGCGAGAACGCCATTTTTCCATGGAACATCTGTTGAACCACCCACTTGCACAATTGTCAAGTAGACCCTATCTTAAGCAACACATTCACATGTGAGTGTTTCTGTGTCAGTCTTCATAAAGGTGTTCAGTTAAGCTACAGTGGCTCTGGATTTAAAAAAAAAAAATACAGAATGTGCTCTCTCTGTGGGGGTGTGTCTGAACGAAGGGAAGTGAGACAGAGTTGTGTGGGGGAGGGGAAAGAAGGGGGTAGGACAGGAGCTCTCCAAAAAGCCTTTAGTGAAGAAGCAGACTGAGCTTGTTTGAATGCCCTAATAAAAGAGATAGCCTTGAGTTTCATAGGGCAGGGAAGTTGAGAAGACTTGTTTTGTTTTGTTTTTTAATTAAAGATTTACGAGCAGCACCAGATGCTAAAGGCTTCAGCTGAATCTTTTCGCAAGGCCTTCTTATTACCTAAGCTGTTGCTATTTTACCTGGGAACATCCAGCCGTGCATGATTTTCGTCCGGCTGAGAGGAAACTGGCTGAGTAGCGTAAGATGTCCCACCTTATTTCTTCTCCTTGCAGTCTGTTCCACCTCTCCCATCTCTTCCCTCATTTGTACTTGGAATTTAACATTTTATGCCACTAACCAAACCTATCCAACAAATTACAGGTGTACGGTATTGTATGGTGACTGACTAAAATGTGTTATCCTCTCTCATTTCCAGGTTTTCCCTCAAAGTTGTAGTGAGAACTACAAGTGGACCTATGGACATGTCCCGCTGTCCTCCTTCCCCCATTCCTGGTCTATAGTCAGCCAGAAACGGCCCATATTCTCACTCGCATCCCATTCTCAGCTATTTGACCAACCCTCCCCACCCTGTGGTCACACCATGGCCAGCAAGAGGAAGTCTACTATTCCTTGTATGATCCCCAGCAAGATCATGTGCCCAGCAGAGGAGGTTGAACAGGACTCTCCTGTTCTTCTCCGTCAATCCAGGATTTCTGGAGGGGGCAGACATAGCCCCCTTGACCCAGGAGAGTCTTCCAAACCAGAGGCGGGCGACGCTGTCAAAGATGGTGCTGGAACTTACACCTGTAAGCCTTGTAACTTTGAAACCCATGACCTTAACTTGTTCTTGGATCATGTGTACTCCGGGCACCCGGACTTCCGTGCGGACCCCAGCTTCTTTTGCGTGAGCTGTGGGGTTTCCGCGCCCAAGTTTGAGGGGCTGGCCCTGCATAATGCCAGGGTTCACCCCAGCACATTGAACACAACCCTGCAGCTGAGGAAGAGGGACAGGAGAGTAGTGGTGGAGCAGAATGTGGTGACTGGGGCAGAGATGGGGAGGGATAGCGAGATTTCCATCACCAAAACCCCGATTATGAGGATGCTGAAGGGCAAATCGGAGCCTAAACGGATAGTGGTGTCTCACCCAGTCTCAGATGAGCCTTTGTCAGACCTGCACTCTATCTCTGCCTCGAGAGAGACTGAGAGAAAAGAGACTGCTGCAGTGACGGTCACCCATGTTCCCACAATTGTACACAATGGAACAACCAAGGTCACTCTGCCCTCAGCAATCCAGATAGTCAATGGCTCTGGAGCATTACCAATGCTCAAGACTCCCATTACACAGGTAGGTGATAGTCCTTTCTGTCTCTTAGTTTGGCTGTTTTTGGAAAAGTCTCTTTTAATTTGACTTGGATTAGTTAATTCAGATTCTTTTATTCAGATTCTTTTAAATGTATTTCCTATAGGTGGTCTCAGTGGTTCAAAACAGAAGCCTTCATCAATCTGCACCAATCACAGCCTCCTCACATTTTTCCTCCACTTCCTCACCATGTTCCTCCAAAAATCTCCCCAAGGTAACTGTTTTGATTTATTTTTTTGTGTCCCAATGTTATGAAGTTAATTGGATATGAAATAACGTAATAATCTGCCGCTCTCCTTTTCAAATGTTTTCCCCTCCCAGGTGATGATTCCTTTAAGCAGCATCCCTACCTACAGTGCCTCCATGGACTCCTCTTCCTTCTTGAAGACCTCCTTCAGTAAGTTCCCGTACCCCACAAAGGCTGAGCTCTGCTACCTGACTGTGGTCACAAAGTTCCCTGAAGAGCAGATCAAGATCTGGTTCACGGCCCAGAGACTTAAACAAGGCATCAGCTGGTCTCCTGAGGAGATCGAGGAGGCCAGGAGGAAGATGTTCAACACCATCATCCAGACTGCACCCTCAAGCTCGCAGAACCAGGCCCAGAGTCACCGTAGCCCAGCCCAACACACATTCACAGTCCTGCCTGCTTCACTGGGGGCTACTGGGATCCCTCACATCCTGCAGGGCTCTCTTGTCAGCCAAGGAGGGGTAATCGTCACGCAGCCTGTAATGGCAAACGGTATCCAGGTTAGCAGTGCTCCTGTGGCCCTGGCTGTCACACCTAAGCCCCAGGCTGCAGCCCGCCCCATGATGCAGGCTCGACCTGCTGCAGCCCTGGTGGCGGACAAAGGCATCAGCATGGTGGTTGGAACGGTGGGCAGCAGCAGTACTGGGAGCAACATCATTAGCAGCAGTAATAGTAGTAGGAGTGGGGGAGGGGGCGTTAGCAGTATTATTACTAGCAGTCAAGCTAGTGTCATCAACCTCAGTCTAGGAAGCAGTAATCATACTAATGCTAAGGTGAGCAGTATCAATGGTAAACTCAGCCGTGCTAATGCAATCTGCACTGACAAGAGCAATAGTAACGTTACCAGCCATGTAAATGCTAAGAACACTGATATCAGCAAAGCCAGCAACACCAGCATTGTGCAGAGTGACAACAAAGTAACCACAGAAAGCAAAAACACCACAGACAGCAAATCTAATAACAGCAACAGCAAAACAGGCAGCGATGGACAGAAGAGCAAGGATACCAACAGTAGCAGCAACAAAAATAACTCAACCAGCACAAGCACAGATGATGTCGACCCCACCACCAGTGACTCTCCAACCATCAAAATGGAGGAGGCGTCTTCCCCTGCCTCAAAGTCTTCTTCCCCCTCTCCTGCAGCTCCTACAAGCAGCACACCCGGCTCTCGGACACCTGTTAACGCATTCCTGGACCCCAGCTTTTACAAGGGCAAGAAGTCTCAGGAGCAGCTCAACGCTCTGAAGGACAGTTTTCAGGTCTGCCAGTTCCCCGACCAGGAGGAGGTGGACCGCCTCATTGCTCTGACGGGGCTCACTGTACGAGAAGTCCGCAAGTGGTTCAGCGACCGGCGTTACCACTTTCGCAACCTCAAGGGTTCACGCTCCAGCACAGGTGGACAGAGTAAGTCTGGTGCTGCAGCCGGAGCAGGGAGCGGTTTAAGTACGCCAGGGAGTGGCGTCGCTGGCAGTTCCAACCCTGCTGATCTATCTGAAAGTAGCAGCAGCTCCGGTGCGAAAACACCCCAGCACAGCTCTGCACCCCTGAGCCCAACTGCATCACAGACTCCCACCTCTCCCACCACACCTTCCCGCCGACTCCCCAGACTTCCATCTCCTGATTTCACAGCTATCCGCTACAAGGAGAGAGAACCTCATCAGGTGAGACTCTGCCCTTAGTGTGTTATTCAGGTTGACAAAATGTTTTCCATGTGATTACTCTGGAAATCACCCATTTTTACACATCAAACTCTGTTTACAGTTCTTGGGGAGTATTACTACATTACTCTGTACTTTTTTTAATTAATTAATTGCTTATATCATCACATTGAAGAAACTGGAACCAGAGAATGTTTGGCATTATTGCTTGATAATTAATCTGAAATCTATTTATTTAGTACTTAGTTCTTCCAGGTTTTTGACCTTGTCCATTCCTGTAATATGTTCAGGTAAAGGCTCTAGAGACCAGCTTTGCACAGGACCCTGACCCATCAGGAGAGGAAGTGGACAGACTGCGATCTGAGACCAAGATGACCAGAAGGGAGATCCATGGCTGGTTCGCTGAGAGGAGGAAGAGAGTAGCAGCTGAGAAAAAGAAAGAGGAGGCAGAGCGGGCATTGAGAGATGAGGAGGAGGAGATGGAAGTTGATGGGGAGGAGAGACAGAAAGAGGACGGTTCAGGGGAACTCAAAGTCAACCCTATTAAAATAAATCTGAAGATGCTGAAGGTGACAGAGGCCAATGGCAAAGCAGAGGGCGAAGCGTTGGATAGCCCCACTTTACCGCTTCAATCCAGCAGCACACCTGTGTCCTCCCCATCCTCCACCCCCAAACCATCCCAGTCCTCCACCCCAACACCCAAACCATCCCACTCCCCCAAACCCACAACCATCCGAGGTAAGAAGACAGCGGAGCAGCTGCAAATGCTCAAACAAGTCTACGCCCGCACCCAGTGGCCCAGTGCCACTCAGTATGATGAACTGATCTCATCTACTGGACTGCCCAGACCTGAGGTAGTGCGCTGGTTTGGGGACTGCCGTTATGTGCAGAAGAACGGCCAGCTGAAGTGGCTGGAGGCTTACCAGAACATGGCTCTGGAAGAGGACCTCCAGAAAGGGAACAAACAGATCCTCCAGGCCCACCTCGACGTCCATGGCAGTCTGGAGGAGTCACAGGTATTGACAACAAAGTAGTGTTTACGCATTTCTTTAGAGCAGTTGAGTGGCTCCGAACAACTGAAACCTGAGAAGCAGATGATGAATCTGTGCTGCTAGGATAAAATATAATACAGGATATTTTTGAGTCTTAACACTCAGTTATGTTCAATTTAGAAAACCACTCTGTAGGAGAAAATGTACTCATATCCTAGGAAAAGAGTCGCTGCAGAAAGTGTCTCTTGTTGACACTGCCACTTTACTTTTTTTAGACTTTGAGAGATGCACATTTTTAACTGGTTCAACACCAGCAAATGAAATTCAAGTGAATGTGTAGCCACAAGAGTCGGAGGCAGCAGCATGTTCCATAATTCAGCTCAGTAAATCAACTCACAGCTTTTTTTACGCGATTGATTTTTGTGAATGATTTGTTTTCGTCAATTTAAAACTTTTTTTTGGCTATGTTTGGCTGAAGTTTTATTCATAGTAAAATGCTCTTTGACTGCAAAGACAAAAGTCACCTGAGTATCACAACAAATTGTGTCTTTTAAACTGCATAATTTTCAAGAGACACAATCTGAAAGAAAATATTTCATCCACTTTTTTGCTAGACTTTGTATATTTCTCTCACAATAATTACTTAGAGGATTGTGTGCTGGGTCAGAAATGACATAAAGACACCTGGAAGCTCTGTGGTTGCAAACAGTGAAAATAGTTGAAGTCTTCGTCAGGGTGTTTATCAGACTTTTAATCAAAACACAATGGCACATAATACTAAAGGTTATTTATTATACTCAGGACTCAGAGTGCCTTAGATTTTTCTTTTTGCAATTGCTCCTTTTGTTCATTTAGTGTCCCTTTTTTGAAAAACACTCATACCTTTTTGTTTATAAAGCAAAGATTTGCACTCATGTTTTTCCACCTTTTTTTTTTTTTGTGAAAATATCTATTCCAGCTTCTGATGTGCTGCCTGAGGAGAGACCTCAAAACATGAGTATTTTATTACAGCTACTTGTATGTTCATTTTGTGCTCTGCGTGACGCTTTTATTGATTCGTGTGCGTCAGAAGCACAGGAACATATCTATATTTGTCAACTAAGGAGCTTTCAGTTGTCTTTATGTTCCTTCTCACTGGGTCACATTTGAAGTTTCCTTCCACTGTGTTTAACATGGGTACCTAGGCAAGATAAGGTCGACTTAATTGACTCCATTCTGGGAACTGTGTCATAGCAGATAAGAAGAAGTACAAAACAGATATGTGGTACAGATAAGTAAATCAAAACTAGAATAGTACAGTATGAGCATCTACTATATGAAACATGAAAGTAGAAAGAGGTAGTAAGTAATCCTTTATTGGGCCCCCAGAGGGGAAAGTACCAGGACAGACATAAGTAAAGATGAATGGAGAAAATTCAAATAATAATAATAATAATAATAATTAAAAGTATATAAAATAAAAAAAATAAGAATAAAGTTAAAAAGTAAATTAATCTTAAAACTCAAGTTACAGGCAATAGCAGTACACATACAGTACCCACAAGCAAAGTGACACAGTGGTGTATATGTAAGAGTAATATGATACTGTCAGCTATAACAGTGTACATCAGAATATTAATATATATTTATTATTTCCCCGCTGTGGGACAATAAAGGCTTATCTTATCTTATCTTATTATTATTATTATTATTATTACATAGTATGGGATATAAAGTAAAGTATAAGGTGAAATGTAGTGATATAGTATAATGTACAGTACAGCAATATAGCTCAGAATAAGATGTATGATAAAGTATAATATGAGCATAGTATATATAGTGTATAGTATATTATAATATATAATGAATAATATCAGTATAATGTATAAGAATATAGTAAATAAAACATGTTCACTAACAAAGTAGTGGGCTGATTATTCTTTCTTTTATCTCACTGTAAAAAGATGTTCTCTGATTATTCTCTGTAGGTTATTTGTCTGCTTGCACCTCTCACATGGAGGACAGGATGTTTAGCAAGCTGTGAAAAGAGTGTCTAATTGTTATTTATATTTTTATTGCCAAGTGACTCCAGACAAACAGCTGATGATCTAATGCCTAATGTATTTGCCTAGTGTCTCTCTGCCTAGCTTCAGGTTTGAAAGGTTAGATCATCGCCAAATTATTTTTTTATTGCTAAATTAATGCATGAAATTCAACGTGGTGGTTTAAATAGTAAAGTGTAGATATTAAAAATTGAATATGTGCAAAATTCTTGTTCTCGTTTATTTATATATATATATATATATATATATATATATATATATATATATATATATATATATATATATATATATATATATATAAATATATATATATATATATATATATATATAATATATAAATAAATAAAAGAAAGGTGTAAATATTTACATCCATAATAGGATAGCTGACTATATGAGATACAAGATACCAGCAGTAGAGTGCTGTAGTTATTGGAGGTGCTATTGTCCAATTTGATTTCCATTTCATTAGCATTATTATCTTGATAGTGTTTACACCTATGATTTAAAGTGAAAGTATGTAACCTTTGAAAGATGCAATAACACATTCTTCGTATGAATGAAAATTTGAATTCATAAGAAGAAGAAAAAAAGCTCAGTTCAATGCACTCAGTGGTTTTGCTGCCACAAACTCACTTGGTCTGGTGTGACCAGTAGCTTATGGTGGCTAATGTTAGCTAATGTTAGTAAACTTCAGATGGATGTTGCTGTGTAACTGCGTCACTTTGCTGACTTTATGACTCTTCTCTAGTTTAGCTATTGTTACACTATGTTTTTAGCATTTACCATTATCCTGTAATTGTCACTTGTGGTCGCTGCACAGAAAAAGTTATAAAGACTCACTTAAATGTGGTCTTTTAAAATTTGTGATCAAAATGGAACAGCCAACAATACAGCCTCTGCAATGCCTGTCCTTTAACATGGAGCTGTGCGTTAACGCTGCTTATTCTCTATGCACAGTTGCAGGAACTGGCTCAGGCTAGTGGTTTAACAGCGGACTTGGTGCGACATTGGTTCTCCACCAAGGCGTCTTTGCCCAGGATGGAACAAATTGCTGCTGCTGCTCATGCGGCAGAACCAAGACCAGTTGCACCAGACGCAGCAGCTGAGCCACGAACAACAGGATCCTCCCCTCTGGAGTCGCAGCCAGGAGGAGGGACGGAGGAGAAAATGGAGCAGTCGGTGTGTGGTGTCGCAACAGAGGCGGAGGAGGCCAGTGCTGACAAGACTGTGAATCCTACTAAAGGTAGTCTTTACCATATAGTAATAAAGTCTCCTTAAAACTGACCAAGCAGAGTATAACACATTGTAACCAGGCTAGGGCTGCAACTAACAATTATTTTCATTATTTATTCATTATTTTCTCGATCAATTGATTAATCCATTAAATTTAAAAAAATAAATAAATAAAATAAAATAAATGGCATTCACAAGCCCTCTAACAGTCCAACTAACAGTCTGAAACCTCAAGGTACTCAATTTACTGTCTTATATGACGAAAAGAAAAGCAGCAAATCGGCACATTTGAGAAGCTGGAACCACAAAACCTTTGGCTTTTTTGCTTGAAAAATGACTGAAACAATTAATCAATTATCAGAATAGTTGCAGATTCATTTTCTTTCCATCGATTAATCGACTGATCGTTGCGGCACCAAACCAGACCTGTTAAAAAATAAAGTAATACAAAATATGGGTGACTAAGCTCTAGTATGAGTTGTTCAGTTTTAATTTGATTTTTGATTGTGATGGGGAAACTGGTTGTTAAATGGTGACACATGGGGACGAATCATAACCATAAAATCGTCTCTCAGGTGAAACATGCAAACACACAATGATTATGAGTAATTATGAGTAACGAGGCGTGTTGGACACCAGTACACTCTGTATAATCACAAAGAAAATTTGTATGTGTTGTTTTCTGGAGGGTGATGGTTTTTAATATATATTTTTTTTTAATTACTACAGGAACCGACTGAAGAGGCCTTTTGTCTGAGGATGGCGTTCACAACACAGGTGGTCTTTGTGTTGGCAGTCTGAGGAAAAGACGGCAGATGCGGCTGTAACAGGATCACTGGATGGAAACCATCCTCACCCATCCCTCTCTCTCCTTCTCGCTCACACCCCTAGAGGTAGGCATGACCTCCCCCACTACGTGAGATGGACGCTAAAGCCACTAACCCCCACCTCCCCACCCACCCACCCACCCACTCCCTGCCCTCCTCCTCCCGTTGTGTCTACTCCTCCGCTACACAGACCTTCTCCAGTATCCTCCCGTCCGCCATTTTCCCTTCAGAAGGAAGTTCCAGTAGAGACTGAAGTGCAGGAGTGGATGTGATGGAGGGGAGGGGAGGGGAGGGGAGGGGAGGGGCAGGGCTGACAGCGTTTTTCTGCCGTGTTTGTTCCGCCTGCCTGCTGTGATGGGAGAAAGGAAGGAAGGAAGGAAGAAAAAAAGAGGGTAGAATTGGAGGAGGAGGAAAAAGAAAAGGGAGAAGTGTGGTCGAGATTGAGACCTCAGCAGATGTTGATCGGGGGTGGGGGTTGGGTTTGGACAGTTATCGACCAAACCAACCCTCAGACGAGGATCGGCGGAGTGTTGAGAGACTGTTCATAGTTTGTTTTTGAGGTACGAAAAACTGCACAGCTGTTTGCTACAGGGTGCTTGCCAAGGCCTTAAAGTAAATCAAATGACCCTCCTTTTTCTACTGTGTCATCTTCATACTCCTTTTTCCACCATTATGCACTCATACACTTTGACTTCATGCTTGCAGCTTACTTTAAATGTGCTAGCTAGGCTGTTCATAGCATCTTACGTGAAACACAGCACTGACGTTCATTAATCATGTCTTTTAGGTTTTTTTTTTTTTGGACATCTTTGTACTCAATTTCTTATCTGTACATAATATTTGGTTAAATAGAAGATTAAATTGTCCAGTTTGGGAAAACGTCTGGAATTCTCTCATCCAAAGAAGGCAAGCACCCTGTTGTGTTTAAACAAAAAAGCGACAAGATATAGTAGACTATCCAGAATCTGGTTTGTGTTGTAGCATCAAGTGCTTCTTTACGTCACTGACGTGTACGTACATTTGTTTTTATGGAACTTTCCTATGAAATACATTTGACTGTAAAAGAACTGTGAACTTTTACCCAAGTTCCATACTTTGGCTTGATGTATAATTTTTACAGATGGTATTTGCAGAATAAACAGAATGTAATAAATTTGTGGCTTTGAGTGTCATTGCACTATTCCTCACGGTGCACAATTATAGGGCTAAAAATATTATCACTCCTGCCTGACCATGACTATAAACTAAAATAATGCTTTGGTCATGCCAACAAAAAGCTTCTTGTTTAGGGCTGAAAATAAATTAATCTGCTGATTTTTCTCGATTTAATAATTTAGCCTATGAAATATCAGAGAACGGGGTGGCTTCGGGACCTTTGCTGCATATCATTCCCCATCTCTTTATTCATTTCCTGTCCTCTCTCTACTGTCGCCTCTAGTAAAGGCACGAAATGCACCACCCAATGTCAGAAAATGTTGACACTTTCCTAAAGCCCAAGGTCTCAAAAATGCTTTTGTCCAACCAACAGTCCAAAACCAAATGTTATTTAAGTTATCACATAACACAAAGAAAAAAAATCCTCACAAGTTACAAGCTGGAACTAAGGAACTCTGGCTTGAAAATGTACTTAATCGATTATCAAAATGGCTGCAGATGAATTCTCGCCTGTTTCAGCACTGCAACAGTTCTCAGGCTGTTGTTTACACATCTAAGACCGAAACTTCAGCACTCTCTTCCTGTGGTGCAGCGCATCTGAAGCTAATGAAACTAATTCTGTTGCAACTACAGTGAACATTTAACTGAAACTAAATGCACCCAATTGAATAACATTAAATCACAGTTTAAAGCAATAAAAATAAAGACGAGGTAGTATAAAGTAGTAAGTATTTTATTTACTTTTCAGGCTTGAATATGTTTCATATGAAAGGCAAAAATTAAAATGAATACTTTTCCTCTCCATAGTTTAGGCACATTACAGAAAGGCGATTGTAAATGAGACCATCGGTAAAACAGACAAGATTGGAGGGAAAAAAAGCAAAAAAAAAGCAAAATCAAATGACACTTAAGGGCCCTGCACACCCACATAGATGCTCTTAAGTTATCCTGGTTGATTAGACCTCTTTACGGGTTGGTGGGAGTTTACATTTTCCCGCCATAACAGGTGCAACAAACTGAACAGTAGAGAGTCGGGGACCTGTCAGTCAAACGTGGGCCAATCAGTCAAAATAAGTGACTACACCTGTGTGGGTGTACCATGGCTGTGCAGGTGCTTTAAGCCCAGCAGGAGAGGTGAATGATGTGGCTTTAATGTGATGTGTACACAGACGGAGGCACATAGACGTTAGCTGACGGGTCAGAGCAATGCAGCATTGGAGGGAGAGCTCTCCACAAAGACCATTCATCGACCATCAAAAAAAAAAAAAAAATGTTATATGGGGGAGCTTTGGGATTAGTATTGGGGTGCACGTACAAGAGGCAAAAAATAAAAATGTTGAGACCTCAGGTATTCACTCCTGTCCCTGCTTTTACCTTAACTTAAATCATACCATATGGCTTAGGTGTGTCTCAGTGATAAAACACTGAGTGAGAATACTGAGTTTACATCATATAGTCATCACGTACGAGCAGAAAAAAACACTGTTTCTGATACAAACCTGGGAAGATAACACCATTGGTTATATTAGGAGCTCTGTCTGGGCTCACTGAAGGCCCAGACAACAGACCTCTGGCCCCACCTCCTGGCACCGTTGTCATCCATCAGCCACAGAAACACTACAGCTACAACAAAGCCTGAAGCTTAGACTCGGCCTGCTCCTCCCAAACACGCTCTCACACCACAAACGCAGGAAATGAGAACCCCGTGCACAATTAAGCGCACTGACATTCACCTCAAGAGGAGTCGTAATTAACAAGTTAGACAAACATTTATGAATAGAAGCCAGAATGAGAGTCTAAAGTCGGGAATGATGAACTGTGACGTGTAGCATTTGACATTCACTTTGAGCCGTCAGCCAGTTGTTTACACAAAGTCTGCAATTTTGCACATTTCATCACAAATAAATTCATGGGCAGTGGCAATTTGACTGTTTATCGTGGCAGTGTAACTTAAAATCCTCACAGGTTTCTGGGAAGCAGCTTGGTGCTGTGACAAAACTCCCCAGAACACAGCGGCAGCACAAACACAAAAAGTCCCTTATGTCTTTGTGGTGCAGCAAAGTCTAGTATATGGCATGTTTTCTTTACGCCTTACGCTGGCAATGCAAACCCTCTCACTTGGTCACTGTTGGTCAACAATACTGAATTTCTTTTCAAACATGGGGCACTTCTCATTGTACAAATGTCAACAAATACAATCTAAAACAAGCTTGTTGCAGTAAAACACTTTTGCGTAGGACCTCAAAAATCAGTTGGAACTAAAACATACTTCTCAAACATATGAATTACAACAGTGGTTGTTATATTCACCGTAGTCATAGAGCTGTGTCAGTTATGGGAATGGTTATGCTCATCTAATTAAAAGCACTGAATAAGAGGGGCCATAAATCCTATTAAGACTTGAAATGTTAGTAAAAATAACCACATTTTCGAAAACATTCCATCATAATTCATGGAAACACAGGGCTGCAAAGTTAATCATGTAAGTGTTTTACAATCTAAATTTCCATAAATACAGTATGGTACATTGACAAATTTGAAAAATGTACAATGTGTCCTGTAAATGTGCGTACATAATCGAGTTCCTCAAACTTTGTTTTTCCAAAATTTGATCACATTATCCAGCAGACTTATCATTATCGTTATATTAGCCGAAACCTTGCAGCCCTATGAACTATCCTTTGACTGACAACTGTGCTGCCATTAAAATGGCCCATAAACATGTTGGTAGATGATACAAGCAAAAATCGCCAATTATGAACACAATTATCATTCACTGTCAGTCTTCAACCTGTTTTGGGTCAACATGTATCCCTGGTCCTGCGTTATCACACAGTGTGGAGTCAGATACCCTTACAGACATGATCACTGAGGGAGACAGAAGTGTGAATGTGTCAGACTGGCTTGTAAAGGCACCTGCAACGCAGGAAAGTGGAATGATGTGCAGTTTTTTTAGGAATGTAAGTTAGAAACAAAAAAAGCTTGTGTATGTGTATAAATGTGTGTTTGCAGACATAACATATGATTCTGCTTGCTCTCTCTCATTGCTTCCAACACAAACAGGCTATGACTTCTTCCTGATGCCTTCAAAAAAAAAAAAAAAGAATTAAATATTCCTCCAGATTTAGGGTGTGAGTTAGACTGGAGGCGCATAATTTCTTCCACAAAGCAGAGAAGATAGAGACATTAAAATAGCCGTAGAGAGCCCTCGTGTTTTACACATATACATTAAAAAAAAAAAGTAAAGTCACATTATGAATGTTTAAAGGTTTAAATAATTATAATAATTAAAAACATGGAGAAAGGAGCTCTTTGAGAGCAGGTCAGCTGCTGCTGTTCTCTGGCCAACAGCACAGCAGGAATAAATACATATATTCATATACGCCAAATAGAGAAGAGCAAAGAAACTTAACTGGGAAACAGTTTCAAACTGATATCTTTTATAACTCTCTCTTTCCCTCCTCTTAGCCTCCATGTTGTGCACACCTAAAACAGAAGAGAGGACAACCCGCTCCGCAGACGACCAGTCCAGAGCTGGAACTTTTTCAGCCTTGTTTTTGTTCTCCTGTGAATGTCCGTTTCTTCTTCCTGTCCACAGCGGTCAGCTTCCTCTCAGCGCCCCCCCACCCCTCCACCCCCCCACACACACCCTCCTCTTATGTCTGAGTCCCTCCTTCTCGTCAGGCGAGTGGTGAGGAGGCTGGGCGGCAGGGAGGGGAGAGAGAGGGAGAGAGAATGGAGGGAGGGAGAGCTGCCTGAAATGTAGGCCAAAGCGGTGGTGGGCGTTTCCATGGAAACAGTGTTCACAGCAGTCAGTGACATCATCAGTACGGGGAGAGGCGACTGGGGTGGGGGGGTGGGGGGTTGTGGGTTGGGGGGTGGGGGGGGTGCAACAGAAATGCGTCCTGATTGGCTTGGACTTAGACACGGTTCTCTCCGCCCACTCTGGTCCTCTGCAACATCCTGAGGTAAAGACAAAGACAGGAGGATGTCTGGAATCTTCTACGGCCTCGAAACCCACTGCACAGGCGTGAAAAACCAAAACCAACACACCGCGCACTTACTTTCTGTTCTGTGGGTCCATGTGGTCCAACAGTGCCCCCTGGGACACCCTGAATTCAGTTAGAGGGGACTGATAGCGGGATTCAAAGGAGCCCTCTCTTAACCTGTAGGCCATGGCCTGGGCCGGAGACTGGGGCAGAGGAGACATGTTGGAAGAAGTCGAAGACACTGAGCTCAAATCCCCCAAACGTTCCCGCCCTGCTTGGGCAGATGCCGACACTGACGTGGCCCCGACTGCAAGGAACGGGCTCAGAACCTCTCCGTTTTCATCCTGAGAGAAATGATACCAAAGTGTCAACTCCAGGGGCCTCTATTGTTCCAAGTGTTCATGGTCTTATAGTTCAATGTAAGCTTATGATCGATTCCTGCAGAATTAACACACAGGCTCCTTTTAAAAGGAATAGTTAAACATTTTGGGAAATACACATATTCAATATTTTGCTGAGACGAGAAGATTGATACCACTCCCCTGTACGATAAATATAAAGCTACCACCAGCAGCTGATTAGCTTAGCTTAGCATTAAGACTGGAAACGGGGGGAAACAGCTAACCTGGCTCTGTCCAAAGGTAATACAATCCACCTACCAGCACCTCTCAAGCTCACTAATTAACAAATAATATCTCATTTGTTCAGTCCTCACAAAAAACAAAGTATAAACCGACACTTTGCGTATATTACGGGCGGTTATTTCTTTTGGTTGGAGCAATAACTTTCTGGAGTTTTGTTGTCACTGTGAGGTCGCCAGGCAACCAGCAGTGACTCCAGGAAGTTACCGTGCCTGGCCATGAAATGTGATGTGCACATGCTTTAGTACAATATGTATTACTAACTACATGACAGGGATCTGCGAGGACCAGTAGCTCACCCTGCCTGTGATGATGTCCATGTGGACTAACAGAGAAGCCAACTCCAGATCCTCATTGTAGCTGTTCTTCAGAGGTACTGAGCGGTAACCTTGTGTCACACAAAGAGACAGAGACAAAAGACTTTTGTTTTGCAGCACTGATTTTAGGTCATTTCAGAGAGCCCATTATTGAGCACATTATTGTTGAGTGTACCTGTCTTGAGGCTGTGAATGGGGAACGTGGCCTGAGCCAGGAAGTTTTGGTCATTGAACATGTCAATCTCATAAACCACAAAGCGCATGAAGGCAAAGGCAGAGTTGCACACTGTGAACTGGAATGGCTTTCGAGGCCATGTGGGGTTCAGGCCGTTATCAGCTGGAGAAGACAAAAATAAATAAATAAATAAATAAAACAAGGGTTAGGGTTAGGGACAGAGAGAGATGAGAAAGGTACAATATGTATCCATCACTGATAGTTACTGTAACAGCATTACAATTCCCCAGTAACAGCAGTGTAAAAAACTACTGTTACAATTTTCAGTAATACACATACAATTTCAGCATAATTACACTACAACACACTGAAATGTGTCAAAGTCTATTAAGGAAAATAGCTTAGCATATCACTGTAAAAGGGTCAGAATCAGCCGTCCATAGCGGCAAATTCCACAAGCAATCTGTTGACCCACTCATGAAAACATTACCATGTCAAACTGATTCCTCATTACTCATTCCATTATAGATAATGGTGAGAAAGCCTCAACTTCTGCTAAACAGGCTAAAACTACTTTACTTTATTGCTTTATTTAAAGATCAAAATTATACTGGGTGTGCGAGTCGCAAAACAAAGAAAGAGACTGGACAGTAGAAGAAATGCTGCCATGTCTATGATACAATCACCAACAAATTCTGAAAAAGATACAGGTAAAAATAAATACAAATAGAAAGTAAAATTAATCAGTGAGGAAAGTACACACATGACTTATTGAGTACAGCAATATTACAATTTTAAGAGTAAAAGTGCAAATACAACACCATAGTTCTGTATGTGGCAAACTAAATCTATATTATAACGCAACAAAACAATGAACCTTGTACTGCAATGCTTCTTTTTTTTGGCTAAAAGCAGAGCATAAAACCTGATGACAGTTGTGCCAGAACCATATCCACTGTTTTCTCTTTGTATTCCCACACATGGCTTAGTGGTTTGTACAACTTCCTGTTTTTCTAGGACCAGGCAGGAAATTACACGAGGGTAATGTATCCAGTAAACAGTAACTACTCATTCCTTCAGTTTTGGCAGAGTATCACTTCACTGGCAGACACACCCATGATTAAAATTAAAAGCGGCACTCACCTTCTGAGTCAGTTTTTTGCTTGGCACTGTCATATTCTGCCCCACACACCTCAATCTCGATAAGAGGGCAAACTATGCCACGTCCGTGCTTGGGCAGGTGCCGGGCGCCCAAAACCTTCAGAAGAGAATAAGAGGAATACAGGTTACTCCTTTAGATCTTCTCACTTCACTTGTTTCAGCACTTAAATACAAACACATACAATATGGCAGGGATTGTCAAAGTCTGATACTGTGGGCCCCCCTTCAGACAAACTTTAGACAACCCCACCCCTCCAACATCTTGTAACTCTTATTATTCTTTTGTCTTACTTCCATTTAGGGGATAATCATGCTTGGGACTACAGTTCCCATAATTTGGATGCTTTGGGGGAAGTCAGGAGGTATTGCATCATTAAAATCATGCCGAAGTAGATATTAGCAGTTCCTGTTTGTAATGTACCCATGCATGTACAGACAACTATGACTGGATTCCTTTGATACTGAAGAAAACTTAAAAACGTGAAGATTCGCAGGCAAGTTCTAGAGTTGAGCTGTCTTTTTTCTATGATTTCTAAGTAGATTTATGGACGTTTATTCTTGATGGACATCTGAGATAATGATATCCTTGGGAAGTGTAAGTCACACTGAATCTAAAAATATGTGTATTATGTTGTGTATTCAGATTTGACTGAGTTAGGACTCCAATAAGAGTTCCACACAAACTGTGGCAATCAGGAGCTAAGAGTTTTAAAGTACCTTAATTGCCCTCCATGAGTTGTGCATCACAACTGCTGCTGCCGCTCCAGTAGCTGACTGTGTTGATAAACGGGCCATATCAGTGTGACAAACTACAATAACCATCTTACGTTGTTTTTAGAACACCGGCATGCACCTGTACCTTTCACCTCATGTGGTAGCTTTGCCTCACGTCTCTCCCTTTGTTCCCCCGCTTCAACTCACCCTGCTGGGGAGGCGAGCCTCACACATGCATACACACAGTCCAGTCCTCACTTTACTGTACCTCTATCTCTAGAGTGATTTGTTCGAGGCCTCGTAGCGTATGTCTATCAAAGGGATCAAAGTTTTCGTCCCTCATGATGGGCGGCTGAAGGACATAGCCACTCCTGCCGTTCAGCATGAACAGAGCCTGGTTCATCTGCATGGGCTTGTCTGCATGTAAGAAGAGAAGAGAAAGGTCAGGAAAAAGGAGGTCGGATGAATAAGAAAACTAATCTTTTATGCTATTTTATCTGCTCTGACAAGAAGGCAGATACCTGCTGTCTGGAAGTTGAGTGCTACCAGCTGGGACCCACAGAGCCACATGGGCAGAGGGTCGTAGTTCGAGGAGTCTAGTCTCTGGCCTCTTGGGTAGATCCTAGACAGCTGCAGTCGATTGTACTGCAGGAACTTCTTCCCCTTGATCTTGTTGACGTACTTCTCTGCCTTGGTCTCGGGGAAGGATGACATGTCCCGGAAACAGGCCCGCTCTGTGCCAATCTCTGCAGAAGGCCAAGAGAGAAGACAGACCTGACCTACCAGTGCTTATGTGTATCATGTCACAGGTATGAAATTAGTCACATCTCTGCTCCTGTGTGTATTAAAGGGCATGTTCACAGTCCAATAAGTGTGCATAATCCTTACTGTCTTCATCAAAAGGCACAGGCCTACAGTAGATGACCAGGTCGGATAATTCCAGTGCAATCTTCTTCCTCCTCTCCATCATCTTCCCCTCCTCCAGCTGGGCACAGGGACACAAACTTTAAATACAGCTGCACCAACAGTATCACACATCACTTCTTTGTGTTTTCACAAAATTAAGTTTAACGCTAACGCTAGCCTGAAGCTTTTTCCTCCCCTCGACAACTACTGCTCGGGTGGTTGTACTAAGCAAAACAAGACAGCTTCCAGGTGTGAGTGCGTGTTATTGTGTGAGTCTGCAGAATGGCATTCCTGACAAACACCATATGTGCTCACTGCTCAGTCAGTGTTTCCTAAATACAAGTTATGGGTATTATAGGGCTAACACAAGTCATGACTGGCCCTTTGAACCCACATGTGAGCATGGCATAAGTCCTGGCCTGCATTTTCAGTCAGCCATGTGATATATATATTTACCTTGGCCTCCGAGGTCATGGTGACCTCACGGATCTTGACCACCCATTCCTTGAGTTCTTCTTGGCTGCTGGCAGCGACGTCCAGCACTGGGCCCGTCCGCATGGAGGTATTCGGCACCAGGGAGAAGACATGAGGCCTGCTGCCCTTCCCATCGGGACGCACAACTGAAATTAAAATAAGGAGAGTTAGAAAAAGGGCAGAAAAACAGGAATGAGGAGGACAAACACAGGTTTCCTTTCCTATTTAAACTCAAACAGTTGTCCTCCAGCCACTGACCAGAATGCATCACCATCCAAAATGAAGTCAAAATGTGAAATGATCTAACTTACTTGCATCAACGAAAATGAAATCAAATTTCAATAAAATAGTAAGAAAACACAAACATATCGAGAAAGAAAAAAAGAAACCAAATAGGAATAGTGGCAGATATGGAGAGACACATGATGACTGGTCTGTGCTTCACTCACTGCTGGCTTTGACCACATAGTCAGTGTAATTTATAAACAACTGTTAAGCCAAATTTATCTGAAAACTCATACACACTTTTCCTGTGTTTAAACTTCTTAGTCGGCTGTAATCTGATTGGACATGCTTTACAAAAAGGTCAGAGGCGAACAGGGTTAAAGTTCAAATAAATGGAGTTTTGAGCACAGCCGCGATGGGTAAAAGCCAAGTGACGTGAAACACAAACAGCAGTCTGCCTCAAACAATCAGGACAAAGTGGTGACGCTTCAACTGGTGTGATTCTGCCAGCGGTCATATGAAGGAAGCATTGGAACAAAAGGGTTCAAGAAAACAGTTGGAGCTTTCCTGTTCTACCACTAGATGGAGCCAAAGAGCCAAAAAGAGGCAGAGACACAGGCTCAGGTATTAACTGTTGTTAGCAGAGACCACAACAATGCATGACAGCATGTGCCAACACTAATGGGTGTGTATTGACTGGACTGGATGATGTCAATAAAATTCCAGATACAGAGCTGTGAGAAAAGCAAGGGTACTAATAAAAGCAAATAAGGAAGAATTAATAATAGAAGAGGCTGATAATGGACAAAAACGGCAGTAAAGAAAGTGGTGACTGTGTCCTTTTGCAATTAAAAACAAAAAGGGCAGAGATTATGTGCATGCATATGAGAGCCAGAAAAGGAGGTTGCCCTGTGGCAAGGTGACTGCCTGCTCTGCAGCCCTGCAGAACAGACTTGAAGAGGAAGTGGAGGGGCCACTCACCAATCTGACAGGAAGACACGTCCACGCTTCCTCTCAGCAGATCTCCCAGAGGGCTGTTTTCTGTCATCTCCTGCTTCACAGAGCAGAGGAGGATTAGCAAAGAAGTTGACGTCCATTTTGAAGCCATAATCCACATTACATATGTATCTCTATCACAAGGGATAATTGACAGATGAGTGATGAGACCCAAACTTCAAAAGTTCACTTTAAATATACAAATGTGTAGCTGGGTTTGACCCTCACAGTTCTGTCAGGCTCTACCGCTGATGGACTGATCTCCTCCACGTAGTTAGCAGGAAACCACAGCTGCTTCTTCCCTCCGCAGTCACCCTTCCACCTGAGAGAAAGAAAAATGGGAGAAGATGTGTTGGCAACTGGTAACTGTGGCTTTAAAATGATGCCAACATTGGGTCGATATTATAACAATGCATTTTTTAGCTTATCGCATAGTCCCATCCTGTAAAATTCATAGTCATAAGCCTTCACTCTCTCTACCTGCACAAATGCGATTTGTCTAAATGGATAATTAAGATCTACTTCCTGAATAAATGTTATGCAGGTCACTCACCATCCTCCTTCCTGTTTGTCCACATTAGAGATAATGGCATTCTTAGTGAAGGAGAGCTCATCGTCCCTCTGGGCTTTATACTCGTACATGGCTCTCACCGTGCACTGAAAAGACATGTTCACCGTCTTCACTACATGCAGGTCCAAAGGTGCAGAATTCAACTACATACTGGAACTTCATACTGGACACTCACCTTAAATGTTGGCATTTGGTTGGCCTCCACGTAAAAGCCTGGATTCCTGCCCTCGTACAGTGACCCGTAGTCTGGCTCCTATTGGATGACAGATTGTGTTCACTAGGCTGGAGAATGCAAACTACAGGCACAGTCACATTTTTTCAGGTTAGATATTATCTAAGCCAGACAACAGCATATTAATCTCTAGTAAGTGTGCCATAGAGTATATAGTGGCACTCACAGCAGTGCCTATCTTCTCCAGTGTGTCCTCATTGATGGGATAGCGCAGTTTCATTTTGCGGTACAGAGGGTGCTTTTCATAGTAGCTGATGAGATCTACTAAGCTGTCAAACTCTGAGGTGCCCAGCACCACGGTCTGACCCTCCTGCTGCACGCGACAGTGCTTTATCTTTCCCTCGGCTCTGTGAAGAAACCATAGTCATGATATCAATGACTTTGCATTAGCAAATGTGAAGGTAATGTAGAATTTTCTTGGATTTATAGTCATCTGTCTTTCTCTTTAGTCATCCTTGTACATTAAAAGGAAGTTAGGCGTTAATGACTTAAGATAGAAACAAGTATTACTTAAATCAGGAAATAGTTACCTGAAGGAAATGGCAAAAGAGTTGGGTTCCGCCCTCTTCCTCACAAGGAAAGCCCCGTCACGAGGAACCCTCATCAGCATGTTCTCTGCATGGCTCCTGGAGAGGTTGGCATGGTACCACCTGGGACAAACAACATCTTGTTCATTCTAGATGAGGGAGTCAGCTACCAGACTGTAGTTATAAAATGTTATTTAGAGTTGATCTTATTCAATAGAACAGAGAAATAAATAGAATAAACTTTAATGTCCAGCCAAGGCAGGAAAATTGTCTTTGGTCTCACCCAGGAAAATATCAACACAGACATATCCACAAAATAAAAGCCTTACACGAAAGGCCTTTACACACCGGAGGCGTTTTTTCGTGCGATTAATTCGCACATCAATATATTTTTTCGAATTGTTTTTGTCATGAGTACTTTCACACAGAAAGCGAATATTACACAATGAAAAAGTGATGTAAGTTTTTTTTTTTTTTTTAGAAACGAGGTCGATTTTTCTGAGCTTTTGCACAGCAAATAAAGGCATCAGCCAAGCACGCTGTGCGGAACAGACGTCACATCACAACTCCGGACCTGATGATTGTTTGTGTTTCTCATCAGCCTGTATTATATGACAAAGGACACAAAAATTATAAAGACTATGAACTAGAGGACAACGTATGAAGCAACACCACCGGATGCAGGATAGTGAGTAGATTAGTTTACTTTTGGAGTAAATATTCGCAGGCGAGTATTTTGCTTTTTCGTGTCGTTTATTCATTACGTCCCCAGTGTTTAAAGGCAGAACAAAGATCTCTCAGTTGTACACAGTCAGTGCATTCATAGTTGTAGTTTGTTGAACACATTAATTGCATTTGGGATAAAAGAACCCTTGAGAATGAGATGGTACACCTAAATACTAAATACTGACAAAGCCTATCGCTGAAGAAATCACTGAAGGTCCTCAGCACTTCATAATTTGAAATTCTTTCCAATCTGTGTCTGTGAATGCTGTTTGAGACTCACTCTTTGCTCTCGTGAGCATTGGTCTGAGGCACCGGCTCAGTCAGCTTCATCTCAAACTCGTTGCAGCGCAGCGCCACCTGCTGGTAGTGGGTGATCAAGGCAAAGAGCGTGTCGAACACCAGGTTGTCAGTCAGGTAGAACTTGGGGCTTCCAGCCTCCTGACGAGAGTGGATTCGACAGTGCTGCACCCGCCCTGAACGCCTGGTGCAGAGAAAGGTAAGCCAACCATAAAATAAAATAAAAACATGAGAGATCAATTGTTTTAAAAACTTTTATCTGCAGTCATTTTTTTCCTGTTTGTCTATAGGTCATTATGACCACCAGGTGTAACTTCTCTTACTAAAAAACTCCCTCCCCCTTGTTAACCTTTAACATACTGCCCTCTGAGTGTCTGACCATTGTTTCCATTGTGTGTAAATCACATTCACACAGATTAAATAGCTTTGAGGCAACTCCACTCATGCAGAGCCTTTGCATTAGCAGACAGAAGGTGAATGATCACACGTCAGTGACAACAACCCCATTCTATCAATGATGGAGATATTGACATTGATTAATCTGTCAGTGTGTCACTGTTATTTGCACGAGTTAACCCTACAGAACACACAGCGTGAGTAAGGTCTACTGACACACAGGAGAGTTTTCCACTAACACATACAGTATGCCATAGATGAGGCTCCATACATTTAATTATCATGATGAAATAACATGTTACTAAGATACACTCTTCTGTTGTTGAATACAAACATCAAATACTGATTAAATACTAACTGTACATTTCTAAGTATTATTCCCAATCAATATTATCATACAGTTCAATTCAGTAAACAGCACTCAATGTCAATCTCCTATCATTATCATTAATCTTGTCTATATTTTCTATACAGTTCATTACTGCCAAACAAATGCTGTTATAATGCTGTGCAAAATGTGTGGAAAGTTTGCAGATACTCCGAATGCAAAATGCGCGCCATACCAGAAAGACAGTGTGTAGTCTCCCACAAATGTCTCGCTCTCTCGGACCAGGAAGGAGCCATCAGGAGCTCCGGTCTCCAGGCAGTACTCAGACAGTAACCTCTCGGCTATCTGCCGCCCGTCCCGCCCTGCGCCCAGCTTCCCGTGGAACCATTTCTCTGTCACGTGCTGGTCCATACCGTTGGACACCTGGAAGATTAGAAAAAAAGAGGGAGGTATTAGTCAACTGACATCTATAGTAATTCACAAGAATGTGCCCACTTTCATTTAGCTGCACCAGCTTAAAATTATTCCCTCACTGGCCACCTCCTTTCACATGCACAAAAAATAGACACTTTCCTTCTGGATCTGATCCTGTTACAGGTCTTTCAATATTAAAGACCAAAATTGCTCTCAACCTCAATAGAAAATGCTGTATTTCTATGTAAATTAAAGGCAAAGTCCGGTGCTGCACAGATCCTGTTATAAGTACAAGTTCAAAATCAGGACTACAAATGCTCATCTCTATGTATACTGACAGCAGCTCAGGCCTACTAACCTCTCTGTGCTCCTCCTCATCATCGTTACCCTGGTTACTGGAGGTCTCTTCTGAGTAGTAGATCTTAGTGCTGGTCAGGACAAAGAAATGAGGGTACCACTCCTGGGGGGAAAGAGAGAGAGGATGAAGGGAGGGAGACAATTAGCTCAAATATTTAGAGGAACCATGTGTCACACTGAAAAGTGGTCCCCAAGTAGGCAAGAAGAATTTAATCATCTAAAAGAACAAGAAAAAGTTCATAAAGTTAAGACCTGGTTCTAAAAACAAGCGAGACCCAGATCCATAATCCATTTATACATGATGAACATGCTTACGTGATTAATAGGGTCTTCCAGGTACAGGATGCCATTTTTGATGGAGTTGCTGATATCATTCTCTGAGTAGGGAGTGGAGGTGGACACCTCCTCATAGGCACTGCCTTCTGCAAGCTTCTTATGCTGCAGCAGATGAAGGGAGAGGTAGACAGAAACATTATACTATCAGTAGTACACTATATACAAAGCATCCATTCGTACCTTTTCCTGCAGAAAATAATTGGCACAAAAAGATCAAATGACTTCTCATGACTCCAGGTGGCTCCTGACCTTGATGAGGATCTTCCTCTTGAGCTGGGTGGGTGAGGGCAAGCCATCTGCCGCGATATCCACCGCCTTGGTCAGCAGCATCTCTCCAAACACCTTCTTAAAGTAAGTGGCCATATTCCTCTGCTGCACAATACTACAGTGGTCCTCGATGGACAGGATGATGGGATAGCTGTAGGAGGACCACAGATCAGAACTTAAAAAGGTGCCACTTCACAGAAATTCCCTCTTTATCTGTGCTTAGGTGCGATTTTCTTATCACATTTTCTCACACGCTACCATGATGAGTGATGACACTGCAACCTGTACACATTGTTTCCTCTGATATTTCTGTTTCTTTCTTTGTCACCTCTTATCCTTTTGTCATCTCATCGCCACTGGCACCTGTAAAAATAAATGAAGTGGCTTGCACTCATGGAGACTCACTCAGATGTGACGAAGGCGTGCTCTTTGATGGTGGTCAAGACATCACAAAACTTGATTTTTGTTGTGAGGGTGTGTCCGTGGTAGATGACTGGCATTCCATCTGGACCATCCCAGCAGTCCACTGAAAATAAACACATACGCAATGTCATTTCATGTACTATGCTACATAAAAAAGGAGTAAGTATACAGGAATGCAGATGTATTATATAGTTACAGAGGAGTTGTAAGACCTTTAAACTTGAAGATGCAGAAGGTTATGTCATGTTTGTTTACTTTTATTTGAGGCAAAGTGATCCTTTAAACCACTATAAGCCTGTCCTATTCATAGAAACCTGCTTGACAAGAGTTTGGTGTAAAGGCCATATACAGCACTGTTGTATAAAAACAAATGTGAGTGTGTATGGGGGGGTAAGGGTGTGGCGGCTGCATTAAAAGTAGAACTGAAAGGGATGAGAAGTGGGGGTAAGATAGTTAATTACGAGGTTGAAAGTCAAGTGGTGGTGATTTACTGTACGTGGGTAAAACTGCAGTGCGTGTATGCGTGTTTACCCACATTCAATACAACGGCAGCCCATCCTCAGACAGCGAGCGTACGCCTCCAGGGACGACTCACTGGAAAACTGATCTCCCGTCAGGTAGCTAAAAATAAGCATCTAACGTCAAGGTACGCACACAAAAACACACTAACATCTAACCAGTCTTTCAAAGGATTCACACGTCAGGGACTGCAACACACACACACTTTCTATGGTGGTAGCACAAACACATGATACGGCTATATCAAAAGGGCTCTCTTTTTTGTTGACTGGGGTAAACACTTCTTACTCATTCAGTTCGTCAATTCAAACCTAATCAAAGCAACATGGGAAGTTTTCATTCCGCTAGTCCAGTGAGTATTGTTTCACATCTAGTACAGAAGGTTATCATTTGAGCTGCCTTTCACACACTTTTCAATGGGAGGAAAAATACATTTTCCTGCAAAATAAATGCCTGGATCTCATTCTGGAACATGATTGTTAAATAATACACTTTTATCTGATGTATGACGCCAGTTCAAAAGCCCTCTTTGGTTAGAGGTTTCAAGAGAGTATGCCAGACTTTTGTGTTCCCAAGGCCTAATTTACAACTGGTTGAACTTGACAGAAGCTTGACATAATATCAAGTATGCATGAAAGCTATGGGCTTCATCCTTACGTGTTGTGCGAAGAGGAGATCCAGTAGTGGGACAGGGGGTTGTTCATATTCTCAGGACACACCTGGTCCAGGGAGGAATCCCAGATGCTGTTCTCCTTGGAGAACAGGTATGTCAGGAGCTATACAGGAGAGAGGAGAGCAGTGAGAATGAAGCTGAATTCCAATGAGTGCACATTCCCGCACTTGCAGACTTAACTGATGTGTTTCTGGGAAGTCTGCAACTTTGCTCTGAAGACTACACCTATTAATATCAATATAATGTAGATGTACTGATGTAAAAAGTAAAAAGTAATAATAACAATAATAACAAGACTTGCAAGCAAGTATAACAGGGTCCCAGATCCCGAAGCAATTCGGACCTGGAGTCTCACTGACCCAAAGTGATCGGGAAGTGGAGAGCATAGCTGATAGGGCTTTAATAGATGGTGGAGCACACGTTTGTATGCTTGGGCAGGCTCAGAAGCCTTCCTGCGGGGCACATTGCCAGGATCTGTTCCAGCCTTGGACAACGCAGATCGTTTAGTCTGTATCTGCACCAAACCTTTTCTAAATAGATCATTTTGTGCCATATTTACATGTGATGAAGTGTCTTAGTACTGTTTTCTCAAAGAGGCAAAAACTCAATCTCAATCAAAGTTCAAAAAATGTACATCACACATTCAATGCATGAATCCACCTGAACTATAAGCAGATATTTGCAGTGCAGCTTGCAAATATAACTGTACTGGAACACATGCATGTGCTTAACACCACCTGAGTATGTAACACTTCTAAATGCTTGGAAAACCATGGAGCAGCTGTCTAGTGGGCAACTTGTGCATACGTTAACAAGTGTCGGGGGTTAGTAATAAATGTGATCTGATATTTCACACACAAAATAACCATTATCTTAATAATTTGGATTTGTTTGTTATAATCTGCAGAGCTAGACAGGGAAAGGTTGGCTTTCATCTGATTAAGAAAAAAAAAAAAATGAAACCACCTATGATGCAAGAATCCTCAGTTGAGGGTTTAATGTTAATATAATATTAGGAGTGTTAATGCTCATGTAAAGGGAGTGTTTTATTGTGCATATCAACTATTATCTATCTCTGTTATACTATGTAAAGCAGCCAACCCTGCACACGTTTTGCATAAAGTAAAGGGTTAATTTGAAGGAAAAAACTGACATGGGTCAAGTACTTGCATTCACAGAGCCTGTTTCAATCACCAGTACGAATGACCGAAGTCTGCAAATGCCTCCTATCTAACACAATATAACCTAAGGCACAAAAAGACAGCACCAACTTGCAGGCTGGCTCGCACCAGCTTCCTCTTCTCTTTAGTCAATCATAGCTTTAAGGTGACCACAAAAAGCATCTTTTGCTTTCCGCAGAACTCTCACATGGCGCCGCAGTCAATAACCTTTTCTATCTGTGTGGGAGGAGGAGCTTTGGGCCAGATCATGGCTATCCATGTCAATTTCTGAGCATCTCCCACCCACACCAACAGCACAGGGGGGCTTCAGAAAACACAAGTCGCAAAAACACATTTACATTTGTTTCCATTCGTGAGTAAAGACCCAGAAAAGAGCACAAGACAGAAAAAGAGAGCGAAAAAGGGGGGAAAAGAAAGTCTCATGAGAGCGTGTGTACCTCGTCTTGCTGGAAATAAGGCTGCTCCACTTCTCTCAGGGGGTCTTTCAGGTAGCCGAACATAAACTCCTGAACCTTGTTGTTTTCTGTGGCCCACATTTCCTGGATTCCCATACAAACACAGATGTATTGGAGCATGCAAATAAAACAAATCTGCAATGAACTAGATGTCCAACGGCCCGGAGATATTACCTTTTGAGACTCCAGGAGGAAGCTCTTGAAGTCATCGAGGGAGATCCTCTGTTCTGGTCTGTCAATGAACCTGGTAGAAAAAGTAATGGTTCACTTCAGTAAGCACACATCTGTAACGCGGCAGAGACTTACTGTGCGTGTGTGTGTGTTTAGTTTTGGCCTACCTCTGAAGAAATGGGATCTCCATCTGAAAGAATAGAGAAAAGGGGAACGTTTCAGTTAATTAATGAAAGTGCTGTCTTTTCAGTGTGTATAGTACTCGTCATGTAGATGGACACAGACATCCTGTAGGGGGCTGGGTGGTTAGTCGTGGGGGGGCACTGAGGTCATCCATTTAATCTGACCCCAGCCAGCCTACCTCTTCATCCGTGTGAGTGTGTGTGTGTCCTAATGGCCTCCACCAGAGGGGTTTGGTGGGTTTTTAACTGGTCCATATTGATCTCGCAGCCATTTGAGAACAGACAGATGGGGGAGGAAGGGTGCCTTGGCAGGGCATCAGATGGGGCGCTGGGGGGATGAAAGTGCTGGGACAGAACTATCTGTGCATACATAAAATCACTGCACTTACGTTTTTCTGAGCATCAAACATGAGGCTCCGATAGAGCTGGGCAAACTGGCTGAATGACACGTCTCCATTCCTCAACTCTGAGTCCTGTGAAACAAGTAGAGAAATGAGAGGGAAAGCAAAAAGGGCCATTAACGGCAAATCATAAATCATAAATCTTTAGCCTCTAACAACCTCATATTGAAAAAGAGAAGTGGGCAGGGAGATGGAGTGGGAAGTGGGGTCTGTGATAAGTAGAAGAAGGTTACCGGAAGTTTCTCTCGGAGGAACCTCATGTTGGGCACTCTGTAGTTGACCTGGCACAGCATGCTCTTCAGATCCTTACAGGATATCCTAAACACATACACACATTTTGTTGAGAAATGAAACACAAACATAGATACGCACGTACAATAAACGCAAAGACTTCTACCAGCTTGCCCACGTAGATCCTGCTATGGTGCAGACATATCATTTTGAAATTTACAGACATACTGAAACCTTGCAAACACACGCCCCTCATGCTCTGCTGAGTCTTTTTGGCTTCACTTTTACTACACAGCCTGGAATTTTGGCCAGAGATGACAATACCCCTGCAGCGTAACAAAGGCTTTGCTCTTTCGTCAGGGATGTAACAGACAAACATCTCTGTGCATCTCCTCCATCCTCTGCATCCGTCTGTTTCCTGCTGCAGGAAGAGGTGCTGGTGTGTGGCTGAGAGGTTAGTTCCTTCACTACACCTCAACATAGCTCTCTAACAGACACCAGCCTGGTGTGGCTAGTCTACTTGCTCTAAATGTTACACTGACGAAAGGACACAACACTTCTGCACCAAACAACCGAGTTATATCTAATTACACCTATTTCCTGTGAGAGTGATCTGATTAACTCTACAGTTGAAATCTTGTGGACTTACCTGTCTTCTCTGTTTCGATCGACGGCGTAGAACTGCTTACGTAGCCATCTAAAAAAACAAACAAAAAAACAAAGAGAATTAAGAATGATGCTGCTCATTATCATGTGCTGTCTATCCACAGCACCTTATAATAACTTCAGCTTTTTAACCTCTCTTTTTACCTCTCTATCTGGAGTGGTGTCGGGGACTTCAGTGTGTCGGCCACAAGCCAGTTTAACCCCTTCACCCACATGGTCATCTCCTCATCAGATGTTGCTGAGGGAAAAAAATCAACACAACTGACTTATTAATATTATCTTTTCTTTTGATTCCCATTAAAGGTTTTTTGGGGGAGTTTTCCTTCTCTGAATTTAAGGATATGTGGTGTTGTATAGGGTACGCAACTACCGATCATTTTCATTATCGATTAATCGTCTAGACCAGGGGTGTCAAACTCATTTTAGTTTGTGGGCCACATACAGCCCAATTTGATCTCAAGTGGGCCGGACCAGTAAAACCATTGCATAATAACCTATAAATAATAATACCTCTAAATGTTTTTTATGTAAATAAGTACATTCTGAAAACGTTCACAATTGAATCAACCATCCATTTACAAAACAGATGATGAACAGCCTGAGATGTCTTAAGAAAAACAAGTGCAATTTCAACAAGATGTCCCAGTCTTTCCACTTTTACAATTTACAAATCACAGTGGATCTACAAAGGCACAAAACATTTTCTTGGAAAACCCAACACTCTTGACAGTGTTGTGTCACGTAGCGTGTATGTAAGAATGTGGGATCTGTAATAGCGTATACACTCGCTACTCGCACGCGAGAGAAGTTAGCCTTCAGGGCTTTCTGCCAGAAAGGCTTTGTGCCTGCTGCTCTTATTAGGACAGTGCAATAGGAATAGCATTACATTTTATTGAAAAATTGGAATTAATGACTTCTCTGCTGTTTTCACACTTTGCAAAGTCATCCAGTGGGCCACATTGGACCCCTTGGCGGGCCGGTTCTGGCCCGCGGGCCTTAAGTTTGACACCCCTGGTCTAGACTAAGAAATGTTAAACAATAGAGAAAAAATGGCCACAGTGATGTCTTCAATTAGCTTGTTTTGTCTGATTAACAGTCTAAAACTTTAGGATATTGAAATTCATTGGAAACAAAACACATCAGTCATACTAAGGGTAAACCGATTTGTAGTTTGTAGTTCATGACCCTATTAGCGGAGGTATTCATGTTTTAAAATAGGATAGTAGTGTGAAATACTAATACTAATGTTTCTGAAGGTATGGTTGGTGTCTGTGCGTACCTGCCAGGCTGAGTGATTTAAGGCGAAATTCTGTGCCATACAGGATGACAAAGCAGTGAGCCTGGTCCAGCCGCGCTGCCGAGTCCTCCACATAGCGCTCAAAGTCCCGTGACTTCTGTCCGGGACGGATCTCTTTGATCTCTCGAATGTCAACTAGACAGACAGACAGACAGACACACACACACACCAGTTAGCAAAACAAAGAACTGCCATTACCTTGCACATACAAAGATGTCCTCAGTAGAGCTGGGCGATATGGTTGAAATCAAAATCGTGATATTAATATGGATGGTTCTCATGTCGCAATATGCAAAATCCCATATAAAATAATCAAAATGATGCATGATACACTTAATTGTGCTTTACATCAGATAGTCTATATATGTGTATAACAAAAGCCTCATAACTCATTTGTTAATTTTTAGTCACAATTTGCTTGGAAATATTAATTTGGATGACAGATTTTTATAAAAAAGATAACACAATACAATCATATCTTCACAAAACCACTCCAAGTCCATACATAATAATATTTAGTTAGCTTCCAGACAAAGTGTTTTATAATTTAATTTATTCATAATTTAAGTTCATAAATCAAGATTGTTTTTTTTTTTGCCTCAATTCTAAAACTAACCTTCCAGCATACAGACCAACACACAGCATGAAGAGTATTTCAAGCCCCCTGACCACATAAAACAATGAAGCTGAGGTCATGTCCTAAACCACATACAGGTACACTTCAAGTGAAGACATACGGACAGATATTGTTAGATTTCAGAGGAAGATGATGACAAAGTTACTGACCCCAAATTAACCTCCGTTTGCCTGCCATCACTGAAATCTACCAAAACCACCAATTACTAATCTGAAAACAGAAGAACATGAGTCAGTCGCACAAACCAGTTTGGGATGGGACTGGCCAGAGGTGTACAATATTGATTTTAGACACATTGCAGACAAAATGTATTTGGGTAACCGTGTGACTTTAAGAATGCTTGCAATGGTTTTAATAATTTACAGTACAAAGGGCATGACACAGAATATAAAAATTATACGCCACTCAAATCTAGCCTATATACAGTAATATACTGTATACTTCCCTTACACTGACTGGACTTAAAAAAAAAGCACTGCATGGGCTTTTACACACCGTAAAAAACTTCACCGTTTATCTTTAGGGATGATACAACTGAAAAAAGACCTGGTGCAATTTTGTCTTGACTCCATTAACAGGCAGTCAGAAACTTTATGTGTGTAGGCTGTAAAGTAGCTCAACGGGTTCCTATCCGCGTTGTATTAGTAGCAGTTACAGACCTACAGCAGGGACTCTCCTGCTAAACACACAGACACACACTTCTCTCAGCTCCTGCTTCTCTTCCTGCCCCCGAACCACACATCCTGTGCTTTTGTCGCCTACACACCACATCTGTGCTTGCGTATAGGTAGGCATGTGCATGATCTTTTCTTAAGCATTAAAAAAAAAAAAAAAGTATGTTGTCTCATGCAGAATTTCACCAAGATGAGAATCATACATCATATCTCAGTTTACTCTAGCTGCCAGATGGGCCAGCAGACTTCCGCTGAGAGCAAGGCGGCTTTGACAGGCTGATCGGTTAGACAACACTTTTAGTCATTTGAGTCAAAATATTTGGAGCCTGCCTCAGACAGATGCAGGAAACAAAGAGATAGCCAGAGGTGTAACCTTAGCAAAGGAGATGAGAGGAGGTATCCTGCAGCACACTCCCACACTTCCTCCAGCGCTCCGTCCTGCCTTCCACACTATTTCTACCACTCCTCACCCGGGCTGGGTTTCACTTGAAATTTTTAAAATACAACTGGCATTACAATACCTGAGTTTCTGTACCAAAATTATACTTTTTGATACCTTACTTTGAGGAATGTTAAGTTTTTCCTTAGGAAGCAAAAGTTTTCAAATGCTAGATGTCTAAACACAAGTACTAAGACTGCCTAAAAAAATACAGTCTAATGCTTAACCAATAAGCCAATTGTTCTATTAGTTGCCAAGAATTTTGATATTACTCATACAAGTCTTTCAAAGAAAAACACGAAACATTTGCTGGATCCCGTTTCTGAAATGTGAGGATTTTCTGCTTTCTCTGTTGTATAGTACTGTAAATGACATAAATATTGAATATCTTTGTGCTGTGGACTATTGGTCAGTCAAACTATTTGAAGATGTCACCTTGTGCTGTGATGGGTTTTTTTTCACCAGTCTCTGACA